>LQNS02000231.1:902808-916065 GCA_001587735.2 Parhyale hawaiensis
TCTCTTCATAAGAGTGGCGCCCCACGCCCTGCAGGTAGAGAGCTTGCTTAATTCTCCCTTTGGCAAGGCGAAAAGCCATCCGGTGGTGCAGCCGAAATCTGCGGATCCTGAAGAATGTTTTGTAATTGTCTTCGACGTACCGCCACGATGCGAGGCCCCTGTGGATGGACGAAATTTAAAAATACTGAATTTGAAGTCTTTTCAAACGCATGGTTAAACAAGGAATCTATGAAGTGCTGATGACAATTCTTCACGGCATGGTACCTCTAAGAAGAGAGTCAAGCACACAATATGTGTATGAAAAATAATTTTGCATCGCAGTATGTAAACAAGCCAAAATTAAATTCGAATACGGTGTACTGAGATTAGCTTGGTTCATCTGAAAGCGCACAATCTTGTGTATTTGATCATTCAGCATAATGCTCTCGGCATAGAAACTTCGATGACGCCATTTGTATTCTCAAATATGGATTTGTTTCCACATTACTGTCGTGATGGCAGAAGCTGTGGTAGCGGCGATGATGCGAATTGTTAAAAATAGGCCAATAGCGATGTTGTAACGAACGTTTTTAATTATATTAGTACCATCCGCTACCGCGTCGTCCATGCCAACTGTAGTGGTGGTCGAGTGCCAAGGGTGATCGACTTCCTGTGCTGCCTCAGCCACGTTGGATCCTTTGCACATCTTCCTTTTCTTTCTGTTTATCGATCCCCCGCAACCGAAGCGAAGAGTGGTGATACATTTTTTGTTTACATTGTATCTCTGTTTGTTTCTATGTCTGTCCACCCAAAAAGAGGCAGGAATTGAGCTATAATCACAATCTTTTTCAGGCAGTCAGGCAGGATGGCCTAGATGAGAAGAGTACCAAAACTCCAGACTCATCAATTTCAGTTCCTCCCCCACTCTCACCAAGGGCGATGGTCTTACACAACGAGGAGTTCTAATTCTTCCTACTTTTCTTCTATTCAAACTGATAGTTTTCGTTTTGTTCTTACTATTGTTTCCTCAGATTACTGCGTCTTTGCGCTGCGATCAGTGGTTCATTGGTTTCGTGACTTCGCAACGTGTCGCCGATCCTTTCTATTTTAATCTCATGTACCATAGTTGCGGAGCATATCGAGTAGGAAGGCTTAACTATGTAGAAAATATATTCTCGTTTAAAAATTACCATTAGGAATTAGAGTGATGCAATAAGTTATTGTAAATTAGAAAATATATAATGATTGGTCTAATCACAACTTACTGGAGCTAAAATGATATAATATTTTTTATATTGCACTATTTACTTGCAGGACAGATTGTTCAACTATGTTTTCATCCTATTGAATCACAAAGTTACAATGAAATTATATTATATTCGTACCCATTCATGTAACTTTCGTCTGACTATACATATGAAGACCAACAAAGCCAATGTATTGATACACAACTTATATTTATTACAATTAACTTTGCGTATTTACTATTTAATGAATGTTACTGTTTCACTTTTAACAATTATGTATCAGTATTGTTGACGATTTAGCATAAACATAACCTACACTCGGTTAGTAGACCTACCACACCAGATGCTCTTCAGCCATAACCCTCATGGCGACCTACAACACCAGATGCTCTTCAGCCATAACCCTCATGGCGACCTACCACACCAGATGCTCTTCAGCCATAACCCTCATGGCGACCTACCACACTAGATGCTCTTCAGCCATAACCCTCATGGCGACCTACCACACTAGATGCTCTTCAGCCATAACCCTCATGGTGACCTACCACACTAGATGCTCTTCAGCCATAACCCTCATGGCGACAGCGACTGCCTGCTCTTCCTTGGGGACGTCCTGATCTGGGAACTTGTTGAATATCTGCTGCAGTCTGGCGATGATGAGTTCGGTGTCGGCAATGTCTTCTCCGTTGATGGTGATCCAGGGCAGCTTATTTTTCGGGCCCGTCGGATTGGAGTAATCATACTGAAAAGAGAAGCCGTTTGTTACGTATGAATTACCTGTCTCTGGTGTCCTGCATCGCCGACAGCGATGCCTGTCACAGAAATGGTAGATCGTGGGGAAATGTAAAGCGTTGATGAAACCAAGAACGAGGTCTGCTCCTACGAGACTGTAACGTATTGACGTTCGCGCTAAGTATGAGACAATGAACTGATCTCACTAGCTGTATTGTTAATCATGCTAGTAATAGCGTAATACCTACTTTACATAATCGTAAAATGTCTGCTTACCTTGTACTTGATATTCATTAAGCGCAAGAATGTCTCCAGTTTGATGGCGAACGGACAGATGCTGGGACAGGTGATGGCTGGGCGAATGGTGTGCAGGATCACCAACGTCGGATCCTCTCTGTTCCATTCCGCTCTATACAGAATAGCAATGATTTAATGAATCAATAATGATTGATAATGTTAGTAATCCTTCTCCAAATATTATACAGTAATGAACACAATAGCGAAGTCCTCCAGTACTTCCGTTTCGCCCTAAATATAGAACACGGAAGTGAGCAGCTAGCACCGGTGAACCAAATTTGGAATTTCCCAACGTCTTCAGATCTCGTGCAGTGCCGGTCGTCCGGTGGTAATGATACTGCTCGTGTGGGATCAGGTCCCTTCGCTCCGTAGCCCTTTGATCACTCGGCTACGGAGATAGTATGTAGTTGATAAAAGCAGTCCTAATTAATTCGGAGGATGAATGAACAGTTTCATCTATAGTATTACTTGGTTACGGCACCAGCAATTACAATGATCAACAGTTTAGCAGTTTACAGTGAACTAGCTCGCAAATTGTTTAATTAGAGCAAAAGCTTGTTAGAATTAGCAGATGCACGTGTACACAAACTCTGTTTACCATCACAAAATGCAATTTTTGTAGTTATTAGTTGTTTCGATTCATACATTGGAACTTGAGTGCTATTTATTAGGAAAATTTCCTCTTCATCAGCTGGCACACTCTTCCTATAGAATTAACTCCACAGAAGCCAGACATTGGCAGGGAGTTCTTTTCATATCATACCAAAAATGCTTAAGAAGTCGGGATTGGGAGGCCAAAATGCTGCGGCTGGAAACATTATCAGGAATAATTTTTTTTCAATACATTTATCTGTGTGCATTACTTTATCATAAATAACTAACTGCAGTTGCGTCTAAATAAATACAAAGTCTGTTTGCTCACAATGCTATGTATTATTATTTGTGGTACGTTTTTTACATACCGCACCAGTACGTTTGGAGCCAGCTAATCTGTAGTATGTGCAAAGCCTAATGAAGACGAGAAGCCAAAATTGCCGGGAGTGGCATTTCGCCAACAAATGCTCTATGAGACTCGGGGAAAAGTTGCCTGAGGAGCGAATTCAGCAGGGTGGATCTAGGCCAATCTTTTCTTTGCTCAAAGCAACTTGCAGTCCAGTTTTCCCTGTTAACTAATCACTACTACGGCAATGATGATGATATTTAACAGGTTAGTGAACGCGGATAGCCCAAGCTGTCGAACACTCCGGGTAATAAGCTGGTGACATCCACTCTATATGAAAAACTGTCGAAATTGTCTCAGCTGGTCACTACTGCAAGTATTACTCCATAGCAACGTCAATAGCGAACTTTCAACTATTGCGCTTAGTTGTGAGCAGCTGAAGTCCACAATGATTGATATCTTAGGAATACGTGTACGATATTCGTTGACGTCATGCTGAAGTCACGGCCACGACGATACGCAGGCGGATTAATCCAGTAGGCTCTGGTCTGCTAGCGGCACGAAAATTGTTACGTGGGCACCAGGCTTTAGAAGCAAACAAGCTATACGTTGGGCTGGCTGAAAGCTATTTTATAGACAAGATTGTGTTCTGGAAGTTACGGGTGACTGGTTATGAGTAAACGCTTGCAAAGCGATGTGACAGGTCGAAACTAGCTCACCCGTATCAAGCTAGAACCAGTAAAAAATCGAATGTTCATTTTGCAGTCCAATATATATATATATATATATATAGAACGCGCCGTACGTATTATTATATTCGTATGTTTATGACTAAATGATTAACAAGAACAAACTTACTGAACGGCGTAGTGGGCATTTCTTAAATAATGCCGTTGATTAGAAAAAAAAAAAAATAAAGTATAAACTAGCGCGACCCGTGGAACTTCCACGGCTAATTAAAATGATAGCGAGACCCGAGGAACTTCCACGGTTAACTGTTTTCACTTACCTTAGTTTAACCTGAGGTAGCACTTGTAACTTAACTCACCTAGTCTAAACTAAAGTGATGCCCGCCGCTTAACCCTGTTACCGTTACGCAGTCCGTCTACCTTACACCTCGTGATCTTCCTACTACATATTCTGATTTCACCTGTGACGGTGGCAATTATTTTGTCAGCAACGAATTCGTACTTGTATCTTGATAACAGCATAGAAATACGACGGTACTTCTTGCATTATTCTCCTATGTATTTGCACACCTTTTCTGATCTCTATTTTGCAGATAACTTAGTCCTTCATAATCTAGCACGTTTCGATATTTTTGTTGGCGTGTCGTATTTTTTTGCACTATTTTATGAGACCCGTTGATATTGAACAGGAACCTATCTTTTTTCTGCAGGTTTGATGCAATATGTAAACAACAACAGACTCATCAGTCACAGCAGCGTAACCCTCTGCTCTCGAGATGTCATTTGTATTTCCTAAGATATCGCACAGTCGCCTCCAAAAATATTTTAGAGTCGAGATGTCCAACAATACCCGCTCTGTCCTCATGCACCATATCATAGCTATGCATCTTGCCCTATTAAAAACGCCGTGCGCCGCCAGCAAAGTGAACATCGTGTGGTGTGAAAAACTATGAAAAGCAGAAAATATGATACGGGTGATACAATCTGATATGAACTTCGTGCCTTTGCTTCGAAACTGATTGAAAGCTTTATCAAAATGTGAAAAGAAGACAGCTATGGTTGGACATTCTTCAAGAGAAAATCAGAGCGTCTTATATTGCAAGCTCAATTATATCCCCTATCTAATATTCAAAATCGTAATGTGCAGACACATGGACGGACGTACGGACGGATGGAGCCGCAAGCATAATTATAATATAGACTAGCGGGACCCATGGAAATTTCACGGTTAATTGATGTTATCACTTACGTTAGTTTGGCCTTAGGCAGCGCTTTTTATTTAACTCACCTAGTCTAAACTACAGTAATGTCTGCCGCATAAACCCTGTATACCGTTACGCAGTCCGTCTACCTTGCACCTCTTCTAACCTTTCTTAGTATTCTGATGTCACCTGCGCATCTCGCATTTGTTCTGCCGAAGAGTTTGCACTTTTGTTCTGATAAAGACTTCTTGTATTTTTTCCTGTGTATTTGTACGGCCTTCGTAAGCGCTGTTTCCCACTGTTAACGGATAATTTAGCCTTTCATAATTTTTTTAATTTAAATTTTATTCTCGGCAAATCCGGGTTTGTTTTCTTTATTTCTTGCACTGTTACGGGGCCCTTGGATATTGATCAGTTGCTCATAGTTTTTCTGCTTTGCTTGATGCAATAGCTATACAACAAAGTACAACAGACTCGGCAAGTTCCCTCAGGCACAGCAGCGTAGCAACCCTTTGTTCTCAAGCTGTTCGTTGTATGCCATCCGCTACCCTAATACATGGGCTAGGGGGTTTCCGTGTGCATAAGATGTACCCAAAGTTACCCTACGGTTTCTGATAGGGGAATATCCATATTTTAAGAGAATCCTGGGTAGACTTTCTCAAACCCGGTCGTTAGCGAGAAAATGGGGTGCAAATTTTTACTTGTTACTATATTTTTTGGCCTTAAATGCAGGAGTAAAGAATATGAAATTGCTCAGATCTTGCGTAATTCTTAATACAGCTACATGTTTCACTCAAAATGCGTGCCTTGACGTCCTCTATATAATGCATGGGTTCAATATAGTTTTAGTTGCATATACTGATACGTGGATGTCAAAAAGTCCAAAAAATTAAATAAACTTGAAATATGACAGATCCCTATACAAAACGGTGGATGAGGTACATATTGAGATTTCTTTCTTCATATTCATTACAAATAACATTAGGTTATAATCTAAATAACATGTGCGTATGCAATAATTATGCAATTTTATGCTAAATGAGATGTAATAAGTTTCGTTTCCAAAAACTACTATTTTCCTATAAGGTCCGGCCTAATTGCCTCTGCGAGAATGTATCACAGAGGACCTTAGTAAGAAGTTGCCAGTAGTCCATTCACTACCTGGATGTGATTATACAAGCAAGTTTGGCTCCAAGCTAATGGCTCTTAATGCCAGCCCAGAAAAACATCTAATGGGACCAGCAGTTAATATTAGCAGAGGAGTACTTAGTCAAGGTTGTGAAGAAAGACTCCAGTTTCGCAAGAACAAATTAGTTGAGATGCCATCTGTACTATCTTTCCAAGTGCCTATCTTTCGCAGACTTGCCACCAACAAGTTTTGCAACAAAGCTACGTATACTCAGGGCATTCTATGTCACTCATCAAATGACTAATATACTGTCACAAAAAACAAAGAATGAGAACTTTGATCCATGTGTCAATATGGATATGAAGTTATGGATGATCAGTTAGTACCACAGGTTGGGGAAAATCCCTTTGCAGAGGATCTCACAGTCAAATGCAGTAGTTTGACACGCGCAACTGACCGCTGTCCATGCCGCAGTAAAACCTTAACTTGTTGCTCTTTCAGTAAATGTCAAAGGGGTAAGTCCGAATGCAAAAAGCCTCATCCACATTTGATGCCCGCAATGGAAATGTTTGTTTTATGGTTATTTTAGCAGCAAATGTCACCACCTCTTTACTTTGAGATTCGCCATGTTTTTCGTTTAACCCTGGATAGGTATAGCGAGATGACCAGTAACCCCAATTTTTTATATTCCTTTATGCAGCTGCTGCTTGTTGCACCATATACCCTCCTAACACAAGGTTTGAAAGGATAACCTGTAATGAAAAAATGAAGAATATAATATAGGATATATAAACATTTTGGGGTCGCCTATGAACCCATCTATACCTTTAACGTGTACTAATTGTTACAATGGAAAACATTACCATACTGTATGAGTTTCTTATCAAATGTTTGTGTTCAGTGTGTTTGAAACAAGGAATATAAGTACTTCATAAAATTTTGTGCATATGAACTTGTTCAAATGGAAACGTTACATTGCAATGCAAAATAATGTTTTTATATATATTATCTTAATCTCTTATGAATTACAAAAAATATATGCATATCATCTCTAAATCTTTCCCTTTACATACTTTAAGCAATTAATTATTAAAAGTTACTAAAAATATTAGTTTAATATGTCTTTGTCACTATTTGTAGCCCGGGGTCTAGCTGGATCTCGCTTTACCTCTAGCGTTACGAAGACCCGCTATACCTATCTAGGGTTGACGACACTTTATAATTGATGGTCTCAACCAAAATTCAAGACAATAACAAACATACTTTATTATATTGGTTTCAACAATAGGAAAACAGCTACTTTTGGAAACGACATAACTTACGAAACTTATTACATCTCATCTAGGATAAAATTGCATAATTACTGCATATGCACATGTTATTTAGATTCTAACCAAATGTTATTTGTAATGAATATGAAGAAAGAAATCTCCATATGTACCACATTCACCGTTTTGTAGCGATCTGTCATATTTCAAGTTTATTTAATTTTTTGGTACTTTTTGATAGGCACGGATCAGTATATGCAACTAAAACTGTATTGAAACCCATGTATTATATAGAGGATATCAAGGCACGGATTTTGAGGGCTAAAACATGTATTTATATTAACGCACGATATAAGCAATTTTATATTCCTTACTCCTGCATTTCAGGCCAAAAAATATAGTTACAAATGAGAATTTGAACCCCATTTTCTCGCTAACGACCGGGTTTGAGAAAGTCTACCCAGGATTTCCTTAAAATATGGACATTCCCCTATCAGACACCGTAGAGTAACTTTCGGTGCATCTTATGCTCACGGGAACCCCCTAGCCCATAGACTACCGCTAAGTGAACATAATTCGTCGTCGAAAAAAGAAAAGCGGTAGATATGCTACGGGTTAGATGATCTTCATAGTTTTGCTTCGAAACTGATTGAAAAAACAAGAAGCAAAAAGAAGACAGCTATGGTTGATCTTCCTTCCAAAGAAAATCAGAGCTTTTTGCAAGTTGAATTCATCTATCCATTACTAAAAAGCGTAACGTGCAACTACATGGACAAGAGTACGGACGGATGAAGCTTCAAGCAGAATTATATTATAGACCAGAGTAGGTCTACCCGCACTGTTGAAAATAACAGCGAGGAATTTGCTATGAACCGTCTTATTTAACGTACTTTCGTTACTAATATGCTACTGGAGGATACGCTGCAATGTCCAAGTAAATTCTAAAATTATCATAAGGGATGAGTGTAGCACAATTTACCTTCACCTTAGATGGCATGCAGAAAAAATATTTCAATAGCAAGCAGTAAAACATTACTGAAAAGCAGAATCATAGCTACCGAAGGATTAGCCTTCATTACCTCTAAGTTTTTCTATTGAAATGAAAACTGCTCCTTCAAATCAAGACAGCAATCTGCAAGAAGTAATTGTGTCTAGGTATTGCCCCGTGAAAAATCATCGCTTCGTGTGTTCTTCGTTGATCATCTACTGAATTCATCCCTCGTCCTGAAAGTATAGATATGTTTTGACACACGGAAAAAGTTTTAAAATCAGGCTCTTTGGCAACCCTAGGAGAAGTTGCAAATGTCTTTGGTGTTTCGATTTCAAGAAATGTATCAATCAAGAAGTGTATTCAGATAAAGGGATAAGGATCTCCCTTTCACCATCTTCTGCGACCTGGTTATCGATCTCCACGAACTTAATGACAAAAGCTGCAACCAGGCCTGTTTTTTTCTAGCACAGTGAATTGCAGCAGGAATATTTTTCATACACTGCAACGCCAGTTTCTGCAACATAAGCGCAAGACGCTAGTAACTCAGGTGGCATACAGCCAGTAATACTTGTCAAGTTGACACTGCTTACCGTAATTCCCGAGCTCTTCTGTGACGTCTCAGCTTAACAGCACCGAACACAACAACAGCAGCTGCCAGCCATGTTTTGTGGCGCCACACAACAGCCTGGACCCACTGCAGGCAGCCCACCACTCCGTCTCCTGGTGCCCAGTGCCATCCCTTCGTCATGCCGCACTCCATCCTGCTCAGGGACATAATTCTAAGGATCCCAAATGCACACAGACATAATTGTGGAGCACATCATCCCACACAGGGACGTAATAAGGGTGCACTTCATCTTGTACACGGGCAATAACGTTGCCCTAGATCCGGCACTGGGACATAATTATGGCACACTCAGTTCTATACGAGAACCTAATTATGACGCATTTCATTTAGCTCTGAACGTGTATTATTTTCATTATTAAACTACACGCCCGGACTTCTCCGGACAAATAATAAAATTCAAATGAACCGATAAGTAACACCAGGAAGCCCGAAATACTGCCAGCAATGATCCATCAAAACTCTATTAAGCGCTGACTTGAATGCCTACAGATCCACACTACCGTATGCGAATCCCGGCATCGAATTGCAGACTAAAACGGACTTGGGTAGAAAACAGCGACTAAACTGACATGCACGGCACCCAACCGACTTCGATGTAAAGGGGGGGGGGGCTAACACATCAGCCGCAGCAGGCGTGTTTCTCCCTAAAACCTTGGGGACAGGGAGAGAGGAATATAATTAACGTCCTTCACTGCTGAAAACATACAAAAGTAATGCCTCCTATTGTTTATTTAGCCCGACGGGATCTGAAGGGATTGCCAATTGCATTGTTATAATGACAGAACTGATGCGCTCATGACCGGAAAGTTTCACCTCTAAGAAAGTAGTACCTGTCTTGGACCTGCGTCAGAAGCAGAGATGCATCATTAAATTCCTCCATGTTGAACAAACTGAACCAATCGACATCAACCGGCTCCTGGTGAACGTTTACGAAGCCAACGTAGTTGATGTCGGCACAGTTAGGAGATGGGTTCGTCGATTTCAGAGTGGCGACAAAGATGTGAGTGACAAAGTGCACTCCAGATGCCCATGCATAGCCGTCAACCCGGAAGACAGCGAGCCTCGATCAACTCATCCACACCGATCGGCTCATAACGGCGACACGCTGGCCAACCTGAAAGTCCGGATTGCCCATGTAAGGCCAGAGAAAAGACAAACATTCTGTTTGCAACAAAACAACGTCAGGCCACACACAAATATGAAGATACGGAATGCGAGAAAGAGTTCGGCAGGACGGTGCTGTCTCACCCACCGTATTGTCCTGATCTGGCACCGATAGACTGCCATTTGTTCAGACTGCTGAAGGACGCATAACGTGGGCAGCGTTTCCTAGCAACAATGCGGTAATCATAGCCGTGGAAAAATGGACCGCCTCGACTGGCACTGACTTTTATGACCGAGTCATCAAGGCTCTCGTTCAACGCTGGCAAAAGTGCATTGAGAATGGTAGTGACAGAAAAGAGAAAAAAATTTTTGAGCACAAAATGTTGCTCGTTTTAATGGTATCATTTCCGTGTTTGTAGCTCTTCAACTTTTTGAGTTAAAAAATAGGAGGCATTACTTTTAGAACGACCCTCGCACAACATACAGAGGCAGGGAACATTTTGATTACGGAATAGATTCACCAAATCATTCTGAGCACAAAGCCCACTGTCTGAGCTAAGTCTGTAGAGCAGCCGCGAGAGGCTGGCAGCCATCGAAGCCCAGACAGGGGAACAATAGTACAAAAGGTAAGAACAACGCATAAAAACTTCCGCAGAGTACATCCCCGCCGTACCAAGCACCGCATTCACCGTACGGAATAGGCCGATCCTGCTTGAAGCACCTGATACAAGACTGCTAAGATGTGCCTCAACAGTAACCTTCTTATTAAAGAGTGCACCGAAGTCTTCCAGAAAGCTAACTGTCAGAAGCACAGTGCTATCTGTCCTCGAGGTGGATGGCTACTAGGATAAAAGTGCCCGAGATCGACTGACTATTATAGATTTAGGTTGACTGGATTCAGCTTCAAATTTCAAGCAAGGCACTCTGCATCAATGCACGAAAAAATCCCATTTCAGAGATTGGACAACAGTGTCACGCATACTAGGGATTCCAACAACTGCTATGAAAGTGGAATCATTGGCATAGCTGATCTTCGAGTTTACCAGTGGAGCGGCCATGTCACTAATGTACAAAAAAAAAAAAAAAGCCAAGCACGCTACTCTCAAAAACACCCGAATTCACCGGACTGAGGCACTCTTTTTTTCTTTTCTTCTCTTTTCCCCAGTCCTTTGTATCCTACTAACACAATGGCAACAGCTCTTAGAGGGCCGGGGCGTAAGTTCCGGGGTCTTTTTGGGAATGGGCCTATTGGTTCGTTTACTGCCGCCTATCTTATCTAATCAAACAGCCATCCAGCAGACACCCTCGGCGTCCGCTGAGAACAAGATCACGAATTATTACAAAACCGTACCACCTACACCAAAAGACTCTAATTTGCACAATAGGCCCAGGTATTGTTGTTGTTGTTTTATCAATTTTAGGAGGAGTTCGGGTACTTGCCCATGCTACCTTCAGTCTTGAATATATTCACTGTATGCACGATGTTCACAAATTTTCTTATTAAAATCACAGTACTTATTTCACTTTTTAGCACTTCTCTAAAACTCATCTGCAACAGAAGATAGGCCCAGGTAATTGACCCTAATGGATGCCACACTAAAGTCTAGGTGAACAAGGCGCACCTCAGAATGACGATACAGCGCCGGCTGTAACTGGTGTTACATAGAGAACAAAGCATTACTACCAACATTTTCTGTGTGCAAACTAACCGGGAGGCAGCAGTCCAACAACTTCCATAAAGCGACCTGTAAATTGCGTAAAGATCCGTTCATAACTTTTTGAGTTATCTTGGTCACTGACAGACAAACATTCAAACAAACAAACTCGACGAAAACATAACCTCCTCGGCGGAAAAAAATATTAGATTCACAGTAGTCTTTATTACCTCTGCCAAAGAGGGTATGTTTTAGTCTTGTTTGTGCGTTTGTCACCAAAATAACGCGAAAAGTTATAGACGGAATTTTATGAAAGTTTCAGTGATTGTTAGGCATGGAACAAAGGAATAACTTTTGGTGAAGATTCGTGCAGCCGTTTGTTTCTTTGGTTGCCTTTTTTCTCTGGGTAACATAACTCGAAAGGTTAAGGACGGAGCTCCGTGAAATCTTCACAAATTATTAGGAATGTTACTAAGAGCAAAGGACCAAATTTTTGTGATGATCTGTTACTCCGTTTGTATGTTTGTTCTTGTGTCTATGCTTGCCAGCAACATAACATAAAAAGCTACGAACGTGTCTTTATGAAAATCAAAGAAATTGCTAGAAATGTAAAGGACACAACTAAATTTTGGCGATGATAAAAAAGAAATCCTACCCTCAGGCCCATGGCAATACGTAGTCTTCAGATTCGTTTCAAGGGGCTTAAGGCTGCTTGAGCCCTCTAAACTATTCCTAAACCGTCCAAAAGTTTTGGGTGTATTATTATATATTGATAATAGTATAGACTTGCGCACACACACTCCTAGGGCTACTGGATAGCCCCCTCCCTATTATATCTCACTTTTGCGATGCGATGAAGACGAAGGACTATGCGTCTGCACCCCTCCGGGGGCATAGGATGGGCCATAGGCCATAGGGTTAGGTTAGTTAGGTTCGCCCATCCTATGTCATGGGGAGTAGCGCCCCCAGGGGGTTTGAGTAGGTTACTTTAGCCATTAGCTAGGCCTTCGGGACGTCTGTCTTTCGNTCCCATGCGCGTTGATCCTGTGTGGGAACACCTTCGTGCATGGGTTCCCCGTTTATCTGTCGACATACTATATGTCCCTTCCTTTTCCTCTCTTAGAAGAGCTTAGTACTTAATTAGGGAGGCTTAAATCTTCTTATAATACCTAATAATAATGCGTCTGCAACCTTGTGACGATACTGGCTGAAATACTCGCTGCTAACACGCAAGCTCTTACAAATGAGTGACGTACTGGGAGCCCGCTTTATTCGAGTAAAACACGGTCGCAGCGTCCGCACCAAGAGTAGCGGCATCTGGTGAAATGACAATGATGTTATATTTTGAGAACTAACATCATCTCAGCCCTTACCTGCCTGCGGTTGAGACACTATC
>LQNS02000231.1:930219-966497 GCA_001587735.2 Parhyale hawaiensis
TACCGTCCTGCAGGCGGTGTGGAATGTTCTGTACCAGAACAAGAGCTGGCTTATTGCTGCTGCAGCCGTAGTGGCGGCAGTCAAACTCAGAGGCGTCGTCAGAAGACGAAATCTGCGGTAAGATCTCGCCTTAGCTCCGTTAGTCGCTTTAATTTAAGTTTCTTCCATTGTTACTGCGCTGCTGGTGCACCAGCCGTCAAAAGTGACGGCGAAGAGCGGGCATCGACACCTACCTTGAGTATCTTGAGGGTCATCGGAAGAAGTCCAGGTGACGTTCTTCAGCAGTGGGGTGCACACACCTCAGTGAGACGACCCACAGAAGACACCACGGCGTCAATCGCTGGTTTCTCTCTCGGTCGTCGCTTAATAGAGGTGTCACGTGCATTGGCGTGACCACTGGTCTATCTGGTATTCTTCTTAAATGTGAATGCAGCAAATTTTTTAACTCTACAATTTTGATATCAAGGGCGTTTTAATATACCGAGGTATTTTGTTAAACAATCTTGCTCTCCGTACAGCGAAGCTATTAGAATATTTTGTGGCCACGGCTTTTCCACCATCTCTGCTTCGGATGCGAATATCACAAGTCCTTCCAGTTCTTTCCGTGTGTCTGGCTAGAATCCGCTCATTCACACTCACAGTGATACGTTCCAGAATTTTCCAAAAATGTATGATTGTAAATCGTTCAAAAATATGGGTTGTATTGAATACTAGCGGAGACAGCTGAGTCGTTTATGGTAATCGTACTCCTGCATGCCTCGAATTCTGGCCGTGAAAGATCGTTGGATACCTACAAGTTGTTCTAGCTTTTTTCTTGTACTCTGCATCCAAAGTAGGGAACAGTATTGTATGGTTGTGGTCAAGGATGCCGTTGCTTTGCCTAATGTTTTTAATTTAAGTGCAGAAGATGTCTGAAGTGCCACTATACGCTGAGTCCATCAAATTTTATAGTCACCCGTAGATATTGAGGGTTAAATGCTTGTACTTAATTTTTTCGGGTAAGTGTAACTCAGACAATTATTTAACAAAATACGCTCACGTGTCACATCTAGCGAGCCTGTGGCTATCCTCTCACTCTCTGTTGAAAACCGTTAAGCTAAAATAAACCACCTGACGACAGGTTATGCCAAAGGTATCGAAACCTCATATGTAAATGAACTTGTTGCTTCGCCGGGGTTGAAATCCAAGCAATGTAGATAGGTATCCACAGTTCTCTGAGCACTTCCATTTATCCTGTTTTTTCCTTTCTTCTCACTTCTAAACTCTAGCTGCTTTGAGTTCACGCGCAAAGCGAGTAGGCTAACTGACCTACAGACAATGGAAACTATCTTCAGTGCATAGCAGAACTACGGAGCCAAGTGAGGAACACGCGAAAGTCGTTGAAACAGTTATGATTTCAAACTTGATTTTACTTCGACGCAACTATATACTCTTCATTTGAGCAGAAAAAAACATATGATATGGCGTATCAGAGATACAAAGCCGAAATTCATATGACGAGTGATACGGCCTGCTAAAAATAATCACCGTCGGAATGGAAGCTTTCCGGTGCCCAGCAGAATTAATGTAGACCGAAAACTCTCATCTTTTCTATTCCTTTAAGTTTGCATGATCAGTAAATCAATCCTTCGTAAGCAAATTAGCAGGTAACGAAAGTGTGCTCAGCGGATAAGTATCTCACAAATTTTTCTCCGTCTTTTCGACGGTTGCTCACATTAGTAAGTATGTAGTTTACAAAAGTTGCAAAAAGTGTCATTTTTACAAAAAAGTAATAGTTAAACGAAAATTGATCATTATAAATCACGCAGGAAATTATTTATACAGGACGTAAATGAATTGAGCCCACTGTTGGACTTATTTTGAAGTGACGTACCATTTGCTTTACAGAGCGAAATGGAAGAGAGAGGCTCCCAACGTGGTGATCCTCCACACCATCCGCCCTGCCATCACCTGCCCCAGCGTTAGCCCGTTCGCCCTCAAGCTGGAGACCTTCATGCGCTTCATGAACATCGAGTACAAAGTTGGTATACACTGACGCTCATGAGTATGGAATGCATATTTTTTTAACTCGAGCAGTAACAGGTTTTAACTTGGCTTTTCTGTTTATATATCTATATATGTATCATTTAAGATCACATGCCTAAACGTCTTTAAAATGGTTAGCAATATAAATAAAATTATAAAAAATACGTATCTAAGTCAATAGTATTGAATGCTGGAATTTAAAGCCTATATAAACCATTGATGACCGCTAACCTCTCTCCATAGTTAAAGGGTCTGCTAAAGATATTTACGAGACACTTCGCCCATTCTTCCTTGAAAGTTCCTGCGATCATTTAATATTTTGTGGTTTCCTTGCATGAATCTTCAGATTTAAAATGTTCTCATAAATTCTCTAGAGCATGGAGTTAGGAAGATTGACTTGGTCATGCCCAAGGAGCTTTAATTGGGAGCAGGGGACCATATGCCACTAAAAGTTAGGCTCGTCAGCCAGTCAACCAGATCAGGTGTGGCTGTGACGCGTTCATATATCTCCTCATTGGTGAAAATGACGCAGGCTCAGCGAGTTTCACGGGGAAGCAGCAGACAGAACAGATTGATTTACAGATATGCGATTGGTGCGTACGGCGACTTGCTGCAGCCACACCAGATTCCTTACTGATTTGCCATTGGTGCATGCGGCGACCGGCTGCAGCCACGCCAGACTCTTGAGCTTCAAGGACGAGACTCCTAGCTCCCTGCTCTCTATTAAAGCCCCTTGGTCATGGCATCGCTTCGATTGGCCTTCAAACGATTTCTTGAGTTGCTTTGGCCGTATACCCTGCATCATCATCATCATCCATTTGGAACAGTAAACCACCGTTGAGCAGACATGTTTTGGCAATGGAAACCGAACTTTCTAGGCGACCTAGGGTAAAAGCTGGTGCGATTCAGGACTCTACTACCCCTCAGGGGGCATAGGATGGGCCATAGGGTAAGGTTAGTTAGGTTCGCCCATCCTATGTTATGGGGAGTAGCGCCCCCAGGGGGTTTGTGTTGGTTACTTTAGCCATTAGCTAGGCCTTCGGGACGGCTGTCTTTCGTGCCCACTTTGCTTCCTTCGCATCTTTTACTCGTACTGATCTTTCTTCAATCTGTTCTTACTCTTCTTTCCCGACTTGCTGTTCCCATGCGCGTTGATCCTGTGTGGGAACACCCTCGTGCATGGGATCCACGTGTCTATCGTCACACTATGTGTCCCTTGCTTCTTCCTCTGTTAGATCGCCGTTGCTGTGGAGACGGAGACTTAAACTACTCAATATAATAATAATAATAATAATAATAAGCACTCTACTAGCTATGTCCTTGCTTCGTAATCCTTATATAATAAAACGTTTCGTGTATTTATTAATATATTTCGTCTCCGCATCTTAATGAAATAGATATGCGGAAGGCCAGGTTGTTCATTTTGTAATTAAGTCAAGTTTTCATAGAGATCGCTGACCAGGTTGCAGAAGATGGCGAGCGAAGGTGGGTCCTTATCCCTTTATCTGGATACACTTCTTGCTTGAAACACTGTTTGAAATCGAAACAATATGTTTGCAGCATCTGGCTTTTTATTTTATAATTTTTTTATCGGTTTACGACACATAAATTCGGCAGATGATCAAGGAAGGACTCACGAAGCGACGATCATTCACGGTCAGTAGATAATTATTTCTTATAGCTTACTTTCTTTCTTTAACGGAGCAGATTTCGCTTCATAGGCCAAAATTTCAGCACTTCAATGAAGCAGATATTTGAGTTTAAAAGACAGTATCATGCCTACTGTGCGCTCACATTGCATATAAGCTGACTGGAGTTGCATTCACGTTTATTACAGTGTTTTACTCGACGTTTTACTTCTGCCTCTCACTCTACAAGACGCGCTTTTAAGAAGAAGGAGACTGGAGAGTAGGGAACGTAAAAGAAAAACGGGACTACTACAGTCTCAAGAACAAAGACGTGCTACCAATGAAGAGAGATGAAGCGTTTGTGAGACATAGTGTCAAGAAAGACGTGAAGCAGAATGGAATAAGAGCTGCTGATGAGCGTGGGCGGGTAATGTGGATACGGCAAGTCAGAGAAAAGGATCATTGAAGATAATGAAGAAGAAAGTAAAAAAGAGAAGATTCCGCACCGACCTATATTAAGCAAATATATCGATTATTGCGTGAATTTTTTCACGCGCGGGTCCACTAGTCTTACCATAAATGCTCTACTAGAACTAGACTTAACAAAGAAGTTGCGTGAAGCAAAACTTCAGCGGGATAGATCTAGCAAAGTCTTGTTGGTCGATGTGATGGAGCAATTCAGGGCATCTTCCAAACCAGCTTTCTCTGTTAGCAGTTCACTTCTACCGTTGTTTCTGTTGAGAAGCCTTGAAGGGGCGGAACTTAAGTGTCACCGCGTGAAGGAAATGGGTTGAGGCGTTTCGATCCTGCAGCAGAGTGCTGCAGGCCCCGGTCCACATTACCACCTCGAATAAACAGTGGGACCGCGCCTCAGTCAAGCCAGAAGTCCTGAAGAAACCAAATAGGGGATGGCATGAGTGAAGTGCAGTAGGTTACATCGTAGCACTCCTTACTGCATTTGAAGAAATTTCGGTAGCCGCTCGGTGCTAGCGGCCAACGCAACAAGTTAGGTACCACTGCAGGTTTTTTTTCTCTTGGAAAATGTCCGTTATAAGCAAGAGACCAGTAATATCTGCTGTAGCCTTGAGACCAGATTCTCGTTAGTCGCCTTTTACGACACGTTCTACGGACGTGTTACTGGTATTCTAAACCCCGAACCACAGGGTTCGATATACTTCTACCGGCAGGACAATTGCGAATTTGTCTCGACGTTGCAACGAGACTTATAAGAATAAAACCTATGTCCACTGTATAGCCTACTTGTACACAGTTGTTGGTCACTTGCTTGGTGTTTTTCCGTCCTCTTATTGAGAAAAAGGAAAAACTTCAGCTGCTGAACATCAAAATGGATAACACGGGAGGAAATTCGAGCTTCAAATTAATACAGCAATATATAGATTTCTGGAGAATTTTTGAGATATTACATTTTCTGAATACTCTACTTAGAATAGAAATGTAGCTTTAGGCACTTCTGGAGGTGTTTGTATCTCTTTAGCTTGGGAGGTGAGCGGCTGCCCTTCTACAAATCGTCGGTTGTTCCTAATGCTTCTCATCATATTGTAAACATTTTTACCAGCACCAAATGCATCACTTTATTTGCCTTCTTTTGCTTTTTATTCATTATCCTTAGCTTTCTTTCTTTCTTCGATTTTGAAATGTCTTTACTAGAGTTGACGCTGTCTGCCTGAGCTACAGAATTGAAATTCAGATTTTAACTACTTCACTGGACTTGATTTTGCAATCTCGGTAGCTATGAGACAGTTCCCAAGTGCTAGTTTCTACTGCGTCCCGACTCGTTTTCGCATTGTCTCTGACAATATGAAGCAACAAGGCCCACAGTTAATTTACAGAAGATACTTATGTCAGATCTGAGTGTTTGCGCATACGGCCGTACAAACCTTCAGAATTGTGACGTCAAGCCAATAGCGTCACTCCTTTTGCAGCGAGGAACCTAGGGTAATTCCACAATAGCCTGAAGCTATTGGCTTGACAGCACAATTTTGAAGGTTTATACGGCTTTATGGGCTAACACTCAACCCTGACGTAACTATTTTCTGTCAATGAACTGTGATCATGCCGACGCTCATCAGATGCCGTTTTTATCACGGCTGGGTACTCGAGTACTTATACCAGAAGTAATATTTGTTTCTTCAGTCGCCTGACCTTGTCAGATTTCAGCCCCAGCAACTCCTCCGTACGCCTATATATATTTTTTTTTTCTTGAGATGGCATAAATGTCGATTTCGATTAGAAGCAGTTAAAGAAATTTTGATACCCACGACGCGCGTTTCGCTGTTCTCTAGCTCATCAGGTGGGAGGGTCAAAGTTGGTAAATTTAGTTCTTGAAATCTTGCAAAATTTGGAGAGGTTGCCATAGGAAGATGTAACTATGATACCGGATATTCCAAAAGTATGTGTGAATAAAATTTTCAATCAAGCAAATGTTTCGTCAATTTTCAACTACAGTCCGCTGCGTTGACTCCTATTACTGCACGTTGCAGACACACTGTCGCCCCCGGTACATCTGTGTGTCTGCAACGTCCAGTAATTGGAGTCAACGCAGCGGACTGTAGTTGAAAATTGACGAAACATTTGCTTGATTGATTTGCTTCTTGATGACCCCTGTCTAGCGATGACCCATTTTATCCAAACGACTGAGTACAACAAATGGTGTCCCATTGTTACTACACCTGTAAAAAAGCGCATTAATTTTGCTCCTTGGATGAACAGTGATAGTGATATAAACTTTCTTATCAGAAAACGAAACAAGCTTCGTAAGCTGTGCCGTAAGGGAATTATTCATTTCCGATTTTATAAATGGTTTAAAAATTCACTAAATAATGTTTTGAAATTAAGTGGAAAACTCTACTATATTAAGAAAATCAGAGCGAGTAAAAACCAACCGAAAAAGATGTGGAATGTTATCAATAAACTTTTAGGTCGGACCAGTAGCAAACGTGAAATTGTTTTGAAACATGATAATGATGTAACTCTTGATGATCCAAGTGACATAGAAGAAATTTTTAAAAATTATTATACACAAATTGCTGTGGGCTTAGCTAGAAACTTACCTGAGCAAGCTGCCCGTGAACCGCTACCAATAACAGGGGTCAATGCCTCATGTCATTTCCATAACACAAATTATGATGAAATTAGAGTCATTGTTTCTGAATTTCGAGGTAAAAAGTTGCACCATGGTGATTTTGACTCACTATTACTTCACCAGGCATTGCCGATAATTACTAGAAGACTGTCTGACATTCTCAACAGCTGCATAAAAAGAGACATTTATCCTAGTATTTTTAAGCAGGCTAGGGTGGTGCCGGTCTTTAAAAGTGGCGATGCTAGTCTTGTTGAAAACTATAGACCAATTTCAACATTTTCTTTGTTTAATAAAATTTTTGAAAATATTATTTTTAATAGTCTTGATTCGTACTTTAGCACTTGTAATGTTTTATCATGCTCACAGTTTGGTTTTAGAAAAGGCCGGTCGACATCATGTGCAGTACTATCTGTAGTTTCTGACTGTTTAACGGCTTTTAATCGCAGCCAGTACACAGTTTGTCTCTTCCTTGATCTTCGAAAGGCGTTTGATACCATAAATTCAAATCTTGTTATTGTGAAACTTAGAAAATATGGTGTTTCGCACAATGCACTTGATTTATTGCCGTCTTACTTGTCCAATCGCTCTTAATATGTTGCCTACAAAAATACTTGCTCGAGCGATTAGCCTGTACTCCTTGGTGTACCTCAAGGTTCCATCCTAGGCCCTTTCGTTTTTAATGTTTTTATAAATGATTTTGCTTCGTTACCAGACGCAAATTGTGTACTATTTGCTGATGATGCCGCGTTTTATTTTACTGACGATGATTCTAAGGTAGTTGTAAGTAGGGTTAAGTCCTTCATTTCACACCTTTCAGCCTGGCTTTTAAGCAATAAGCTAATACCACATGAAGGTAAAACGAAGCTAATGCTCTTGACTATTAAAGATATTCCGAAACTCCCAGAAATAGTTTTTAACAATATTAGGTTGGAATGGGCAAATGAAATATCTGGGTGTTATCCTTGACTTGAAGTTGTCTTTTAATCAACATTTAGCTGAAGTGTGTAAAAAGCTGAGCAAAGCTCTTGGATTGTTTAACTGCGTATCAAACAAACTTCCAATAACTACCCTCAGAGATTTATATTACAGTATTGTGTACCCCACGTAATTTATTGTATTGAGTTATGGGGTGGAATATCGCCATCATCTAAAAAAGTCTCAATATTACTGAATAAAATTCTTCGTGCAATCCTCAAAGTACAAACTATCAACTTAACACTTGAAGTTCACGCGGCTGAAATGTATAAAACAATGGATTTATTACAATTTAATGACATATATAGGTACTTTTTAAGTAAGTTTGCTCATAAGTTTTTGTATAGCGATGCTCCCTCTTTTAACAAATATCTTTTTCCCCTTCAACCTTTGAATAACTATCATTTGCGTAGATTTAGATACAGGATGCCTGCAGTGAGACTGGATGTTGAGAAACAGGGTGCCATTTTTCAGATGGTTGAGTTAATCAATAAAATTGATGAGGATTTACTTCTGCCTATGCCTGTGCAGAGTTTGAAAACTTCTTTCAAGAAAGCCATTATAAGTCATTACTAGTACTGCATTCCTGTATTCGCGGTGCATCACCAATAGAAATGCTACTTAGCTCTTTGTAATACTAACTTTACAATTCACAAATTCGCTTGGCTTAGTTCTATAAAACTTTTTACGATTTTGAGGTTTTTTCTCGCTCTTCAATGACCATCTTAATTGTGACGTTTTCTGTTTCACTTAGCTACTATATTATATAGAAATATGTTTTTTGCCTTTCTACCAATTTACTTATTTCTCTTATTACCTGTTCTTTCAATTGTTTTTTGTTTTCTTTGAAATATTCACATTTTTTCTTACTACTTTGACTCAGCTCTCTTGCGAATTTATTGTTTTAACTTTGTCTTATTTAGCTCTCTTATAAAAATATTGACATTCTATTTTTTTACGCAGCACTCTTTTTCAAATATTGTTGTGATTTTTTGCTATTATTACTTGGCTTTCATATACATATGCTGTTGTGTAGGTTTAATATTTTTAATCGGCCCAAGAAGCTATAATGCTTAGAGTGGCCTTATGTCAACTAATTGTGGATTTTTCTTTAGCTTTTGATTGTATCCCTCTCATTGCTCTAAATGACAAAGAAATTATATGGAGTTTCAAATGTTCTGCAGCTATATTTCAGACCCGTGTCAACCTTCTCTTTACCTATCTAATATTGGAGGAATCTGTAAAAACTAGTGGACCCGTGCGTGAAGAATTCACGCAATAACCTATACATTTGCATGATGCCTCTAGGCCGGTTCGGAATCTCCTCTTCTTTTATTTGCTTCCTAATTTTCTTCTTTTCTTCATTGATCTTTTATCGTGCTGGCATCCTTAGGTCTTCTATCTAGACAGGCAGAAGTAATATCTTGAATAAAATACTCCAACAAACTTGAACAAAATAGCAGCTTATATACAATGTGATCGCTCCGTAGCAAAGATACCGTTGATACCGTCTTCCCACCTGAAATATCTGTTTCATTTGAGGTGCTGAAATTTTGACCTATGAAGAGACAACTGCTTCGTCAGAGGAAAACAGTAAGCTAGAAGAAATAATTGTCTACTGCCCGTGTAAACTTATGTTTTGTCAGTTGCATCAAAGTGGGAAGAATAGCTCATGCAACGAAATCATCTGTGGGCAGAAACTACGAATCAAGACGCATGAGAGTGCCAACGAAGCTTCAGACATCTTCAGTGCTACGATTTCAACTTCGGCAATGCAAGAAGTGCATTCAGACATAAGGTTGCCCTATTTTTTGCCGTAGATTCGATGTATGGAGAAGCTAATACTCGTACAAATCAGACTAAGCCTGCGATGCCTTCATTGTTGGAATTTCAACTGTCCCTGCTTAAGATACTTTGCCATCTTCTGCAACCCGGCTTATTTTCTGCCTATCACTTTCAATGGAGCTTGTGAGGAGCACCAGAGACTCCAACCTGGGCTAATTTCCGCCTATCTATTTCGTTAAGAGCGTGACACCAAACATATAAATATATATATATGTTCGGTTAAAAATAATGCCGTAGCGTAAGTATATATATATATATATACATGTATATTTATGTATAAACACACGACGGTCATTCTTAGTATTAGATTCTACAGAACAAAAGAATTGTTCCTCAATTGTGAAACCCTCGGACCCGTATCATACATACGAAGATCGAAAATTTCCATGTCAGGCAGTTAATGTTCTACCTAAGCCCTGCAAGCATTAGCAGCTAATATTTGAACTTGACTTTTTACCTATTGATCCCTTCCCAGGCCATATCAAAGATGCTTCAAGGATGCCCTAATTATTCCCCTATCTAATACTACGTAAGTATCGTAACTTACTGACGGAGGAACAAGCAGATATATGATATAGATTAGATTGGGAAAAATTAAAGCATCCTTGAGGTATCCTTGATGCGACCAGAGAAGAGATTAATAGGAGGAGGAGTCAAGTTTAAGTTTAAGCTGCTGCTGTTCGCAGGTCTTAGGCAAAAGATTCACAGCCTGACTTGGAACATTTTTCAACCTTCGTGTGCTTGATACGGGTCCGAGGGCGCCATAATTGAGAAACAATGCTTTTGTTCTGTAGGATTTCCACCGGGTCCTTCAGTATTAGATGTGGGAAAATTAGATTGATACGGCATTGAGATATCACTGAAGAACATTGCTTTTATTCTGTGGACTTTCCAGCTAGTTCTTATTACTTAAATAAAATATCATGACACTAATTTATAACTTTTTCTCTTAGTTTAAAAACATCATTCATATTTTTCTGCAATATTCGCACCCATGTTCAGCCCATGTAAACAATACATTAGACACACTTTACTGTACGAGTTCCATAGAAGTTCCTCTGCAAGTGTAGCCGCACCAAACGTTCAGGGCGCTTATGGAAATGATGCAGTGGAGGAGAGAAGTTGCAGGTGGTGGTTTTCCCTCATTCGGAAAGGAAATGTTAGCTTGAAATCCGAGGAAAGCGAGTCATCGTCCATCATTATAATGCTCGTCTCCACACAAGACTACTGTTTTACACCATCCAGCATAGATACTCTCCTGACCTACATAGCTCTCTTGGATTATGATCACTTATTTCGAGGATTGCAAAACCATTTTTAATGGCTTTTGGTTGACATCACGTGAAAACAAATTTACAAGCGTTGATAAGCTCGTTGACAGATGGAATTCAGTTATTGAGAGCAAAAGAATAAAATTTTTCAAAGGCACAGTTTTTCATTTTCAATATTAATTTTTAAGTCGGCTAAAACTTTGGCACCGACCTGTTCCAATGTTACTAAATACATTTTTCAAATGCTTTTGAAGATCACATTCATAAAATTTCCTTTGTATTTAAATACTGCTCATCCCTGACGCCAGCCAATAGCCCTTGCTAAACATATATTGTTGTTCCCCAGTATGATTACTCGACGCCTATGGGCCCCAAAAACAAGCTGCCCTGGATCACCATCAACGGAGAGGACATCGCAGACTCCGAAATCATCATGGACAGGCTCCAGAAGATATTCAACAAGTACCCGGATGCCAATGTTCCTAAGGAGCAGCAGGCGATTGCGGTAGCAATGAGGGTGATGGTGGAAGAACATTTCCTTTGGTACGTAGACTTTCTTCATTGGATGTAGATCAGCTGAAACTGCGGTAGGTTTTGAGGCGTATTATATAATATTTTCGGCGTCCAATTTGCTTTCTTTGACCTTAATATTCTTATTATTAGCAGTGATTATCACTTCTGCCAAGGAGGTTAAGGTTTGGGTCGGAGTTGTCTTTCTGTTTGTCCGTCACCAATATAACTCAAAAAGTCATGGACGGTTCTTTACGACATTTATAGGGATTGTTAGGTATGTTAGGAGGAACAGATGATTAACTTGTGGTGAAGATTCGCTGAACCGTTTGTTCGTGAGCATAATTTTTTTTACTATCATAACTAAACAGTTATGTACGTATTTTTGTGAAATTTACCTGAGTTGTTAGGTATGTCACAAAAAGTAAATGACTAATTATGTGATGATCTCTTTGTTCGTTTGTCGGTATTTCGTTTTATGTTTGTTAACAAATAACTCAAAAGTTATGAACGGATACTAATGAAAATCACAGGAATTGTTAGAAGTGTAGCAAGAAAAATTATCAAATTTTGGTGATGATCGGTTGATCTAACTGGGTATTTGACTTATATTTGCCGGAATGTTTGTCAGCAACGTAACTCGAAAAATTATTGAGGGATTCTCAAGAAAATTGCCGAAGCTGTTGTTACTGCCCAAAGGCACAAATGATTAGATTTTGGTGCTGCAACAAGAAAGTCATAAGTTTGCGAACCAATTTGAATTTTTGTTAAGGTTGCCTTGCTTGGCGGAGGTATGCACTCGCCCAGTGCGGTAGTTAGGACTGTTGCGAGGAGTAAATGACGAAATTTTTGTGATTATCTGTATGTTTGTCTCAATGTATTTTTTTTGTTAGTAATATAACACAGAAAATTATGAACGGACAATTAATCAAAAGACACCAACGACCAAATTTTGGTGATGTTCTGTCTGTCCTTGTGTGTGTCTGACTAAATGTTTGTGAGAACATAACTCAAAAAGTTATAGACGGATGTCCAAGAAAATTACAGGAGCTGTTAGAAATATTAAGAGGCACAAACAACCAATTTATGATGATGATTATCTAGACATTCTGGTTTCAGGAGAAATTTGATTTTTTTCGTTAACATTGTTTTGTTTGGCGGAGGTATGCGTACGTTCTGAGAGCGCTTCTCTTGTCTGTTCTTGTTTATTGATTTGCTGTTTTATTATTATTATTATTTTTTTGTGCGTGCTATGTGTCCCTTGCTTTTCATTTCCTTCAACACTCCATGTAATTATATAGATAATATATACACAAAAATCATGTTTCAATGAATATATGACCACACATTTATTTATTATTACCAATTCTTTATAGAACTTCTCCAACTTCCTAAAATTCTTTTCATTATTGTCAGTTAAGAGAGCTAATAGTAATTTACTCATACTGCATTGCAACAATTCTTGTCGACTGGTTTCAGCAACATTAGGCATCATCAGCACCAAATGATACCTAAATATGTGTTGAAACTAATACTGGGAAGTCAAGAGCATATAAAAAGCGTGTGCGCCTCCAGCCGCCGGTTGCATAAGAGTGCGTTCAGATAAAAGAAGTGGGATCTATTGATGCATTTGATGATTTTGATCCAGTGTGAGGTTACGGCAATACAGTTGCGGTAGAAGTTACTGGGGGCAGCTGGAGTCGACGGTTTTACTGTACAGACTCGTAAAAAAGTTGTAAAGTGGATCAGGTGGTCTGGTTGTCAACCAATGGTTAACGCTTCCGGATGAGAAGAGCTTCCATAATCTGTAGGCGGTTGCGATCTGTGTTTCTGAACAAGATTGTAGTGTTTTGAACTATAATCTGCATGGTCAGCTGTGTGTTATGCTTATTGGTTGTGCGGTTTTTGGGGACACCAACGGATCAAACCGCATGATACAACTATTAAGCGGCTCCAGCTGCACCCAGTAACTTTTTATCGTGACTGTATTGCGGTAAACGGACCCCAGACTGAATATATAAATAGAACCCACTTTTTTATTTGACCGCGCCCTTATGCAACTTACAGCGAGAGGCACACACGCTTCCATACGCTCTTGACTTTCTAGTTGTAGTTTTAACTATACAGGTTTCATTTTACGCGTGATAAAAGCAAATATTGGCAAAACCGGTCTACACGAATTCTTACAATGCATATTTTTACAATATACTATATTAGTTCATTTAACTAATGACAGTAAAAAGAATTTTAAGGAATTTGAGTAGTTATATAAAGAATTTGTTGATAATAAATATGGTAATATTTCCAATGAAATATATTGAAAAGAAGGGCAGCTTCTTTAGATTTACTGATATATGTACTGAGAAATAAGTATTTATATCAAATATTTTGCCCCACTTGTATCAGGAATAATGAAGGAGCGAAGCTCACCGTGTGACCAGGGATTTTTCAAGTTAGACTGTGACAAATATGTAAGGAGTGGTTTCTGCCCATGAAAATCAGGAAGCCAGTTATTTTGTAGTTTTGTCAAGACTGTTTCATACTCCAGTCGTTTGATCACCTTACGAACTTGTGAGGAGTGACACTTGCTGAACCGGTTGGTATGTCGGCTAACATTGGGGTGTGTTTTCTGGTAGCGGTGAAAACGCATATGAATATGGTGGGAACAAAAGATTGTCGTGTGAACCCACCTCAAGTGGTCAACTTTTAGCGATGAGTGCAGCTGTTAGTAGCTGTGACTATCCATATCTGATGAGGCGGACTACCGGTATCGTGTTTCCTCCAAGTGACTTGCCGGTACCGTACTAATGACTAGTATATTGTTCTTTTGCTGGTTGTCTCATATCAGTCTTTTTGTGCCTCCATACTTATTTATAAGTAAAGTAATCATTAGTTCGTAGTCGCATCTGACCGCCAGCGTCCCTGCCAACCTTGAAGCAAATTTTAATAGCAAAATGGAGGAAATGTTCACGGGTTCGATACTAGGCATTACTGCTACTGCAGTGGACGCACCTTAATTAGATACGATTGATGAACTATTAGCATTTCGAATTGTCAAAGGATTTTTTTGAACGGAATCATATGATTTTCAGGGGCTTCGCGTGCTGGCGCTTCGTTGAAGACGATCTGCGAGGATTTTTCCAAATTCGCAAGTATCGTCTGCTGCACAGACTGCTCTTCAAGTCTGCAAAAGGAACAGTCAAAAAAGCTCTCTATCTGCAGGGCCTCGGCCGCCACTCTTACGAGGAGATCCATTGGTTTATGAAGAAAGACTTGGAGGCGCTGTCGACGTATATTGGTAACCTTTTGTACCCAGTCTTTGTGATGCTGGCTTTTGATACCCATTGGCTGGAGACACTCACATCATAGCCTCTTCCTCACTTATTCCTAGTCTCGTCCCACGACAGATGTCTTGCTTTTATAGGAGCCGTCAATTGATACGGAGAAACTGAGTTATGCTAAGCCTGGCCCCCTCCGGGGGCGTAGGATGGGCCATAGGGTTAGGTTAGCCCATCCTATGTTATGGGGAGTAGCGCCCCCAGGGGGTATGTGTAAAGTAAATTGCATGTATATTTTTGAAAAATACATTTATTTCTTTCCAACCTAATTATAGAACTCGCATGTAGCATGAAGAAGTTTATGCGTTTTTCTGCATTTAATTTGCGTATGTATTTGTTATTGAAAGAACTTTTTGTTAGGGTAGACTTGAATAAACGGGAAGAGTTAGGCAGTCAGTAATTTCTGCGGAGTCTGTTACCGTTTTCTTACCATTACTGTAGCACGAACATATGATGCGTATGACTCATTGGACATCGCATACATTTCATTTGTTAACATTAACGACCTCAGTAATAATATTTCAACATGTAAATTTTCCATGAAGTCGCAAAAAAACATAAAATTCTTGAATCTGAATGGTAAACTTCTTTCTTTCAATTGAAATAAATCGTGTATTGGACTCTTACGAAGGACCGTAACTTCTTCATTAAGAAGCCACTTTGTGTAGCGAAGAATGAACCAAGTGGTGATGCTAGTTAGGTTTGCCCACCCTTAACTAGATAGTAATCTCACCTCTCTTCATATGGTACCTTTACCTTATTTACGGCACGTCTTCTTGTATCTGTCGTACTCCTGCGTGCTTGTGTTTCTTTCCCAAATAGGTAATCGTGCGTGCAATGATGACACGTCCATGGGAGTATCGTTTTTCCTGACATAATACTCACCGATCTATTTCCTCCCTTGAAATACAATAAGTACAGGACTGGAGAGGTTTGCCGTACGTGCTATATTGTGAAATCGGCTAAGCTGTTAATTAATTGTTTTTTTTTTTATTCTCTTTAACAGCGTTTCGGGCTAACCGGTGTTGCAAAATGCTTCATTTGGGTTGCACTACCTGTCCGTGGTGGCCCGAGCGTGAAGTTTCAATAATAATAAGGAAACTACAATTATTCAGTCTCACTGTGGTTTGCTGCACTATTTCACGAGACTGCCCTTAAAGAGTCGTATATTTATTCCTTTAATTCATCATACTACATTTAACTCTCGCTTATAATTTCTTTCATCGATGTTTTTTATATGCAGACGCCTCTGCTTTTCTCTTCAAGAGTTTAATTAAGTACACCTCTTGTTTGAAGCCTTAGCACACACAAGCGATGGACGTGAACGTGAAATCCTATCAAAAAAATTTGTAAAAGCTCTTGTGGGAATACAACCCAGCTCTTAGGAAGACCTGCGACCAGAGTCGTAGCCATAGCCGCAAGTGGTCGTATCAAAGGTCGTCACAAAGGGTGGACGCATTGCTTGCTTTGTAGAAACAACGCGTCTCATTTCTCAACTAGTGCTATTGCTGTAAAACTTTTTGCTCAACACATAAGACCAGTCAGTGCAACATCAACACTGTGCCTCAGGGGACAAGCAGTTCTTCCACGGCGATGAGCTGCACGTGGTGGACTGTGCGCTCTTTGGTTCCTTGGCCCAGCTGCTGTACTGCGTCCCCGGCAGTGTCTACGAGACCTACATTAATGGTGAGATGCTGCTGCCGTAAGCCTGTAGTATTATTAGTGCTAGGTTACCTCACATGCAGCGTTCACATCAGCGAGAGGTTGAGTTTCACTTTGAAGTGTCCAGAACACCGGTTTAGCTCCTGTGGATTATGTAGGGTGATCGGATGACTTAATTGTAGACATTTCTGGTTATATGTTAGGTGTACGTCATAGCTTTATTTCTTGTTTGTAAGCGTCCGAATAAGCTTTAGACTACCGTTATACCAAGTTAAATATTATAGTTTTCAAAAATACATGATGTTAATTATCAGTAGAATTTATTAGTGAACTTTCAAAGCAGCAAGGCAAAGAAAAAATTGTGAGAATTTTTCAACTATAAAAACTTCGTGTTCACAGATCAGATCTTTTTGCTTCAAGTATCCTTGAGAGTAAAGCTTGTTTATTCAAACAACAAAATATTCCTACTCTAAAGGGTAAAGTGAAGCCATGTTGAGAAACCTTCACTGGAAACCATGCGCGTCGCAGGTAGTTGCCACCGACTGGTTAAGCGCTGTAGTAAAAGCCATGGATGGCAAGACTGTAAAGTGAAACTAAATGTTGCTGCTATTTTCTCTTTACCTTGCTAAGATTTTTCGTTGAGCTATTTGATTAACTTCTTGCAGTTGTCACAAGTACGTAACAAAAGCGTAATTTAACTCTATACGATTGTAAAGCATATTTACTCAATTAAGTATTGGCTTTAATTGGTTTGTGATTGACGCCTGATACTTGATCTAAGATAGCGAACCCGAAGTTTAATTTTGAAGTTGCGGACAAGTTAAGGCTGACGAGATTAGCTTGACCCGATGAAACTATCATAATCAACAACGCCTCAAATGTTGTAGAGCCGAACACAATAGCTGACCGGTGAAATAAGCAGCTTGTGTTTTGGACAGTTGGAGTAACAACATATAAATGTGATGTACCAAAATATAAAATTTCCATTTTTATTAACTCGTGTCTGCTCTGCAGTGTTGTATGAAGTAGGTATATTTGTGAATGAAAGTTTTTAAGTGCTGCACATCCAGCTGCAGCATGGTACGTTTCATGGCACGTTTCTTGTACTTGACAGATGCATGTATTTTATTACTGTAATCGTTATTGTCCGATTGGTAAATGGCACTATCGATAAATATACGTAATGAATAAATGTATGTAAAGGGGCTCGGTTCCGATACGGTAGTCTTCGAGGAAGCCTTGCCTCTTATCAGCTAGTCATGTCCTGTTTCAAGAAGAGATTTGCTCTTCATGCGCTACTCCCAATAGTTCATAGGATAACCCGCCAGCCCAGGCGTGTACCTGTAATTATCAGAGGGAGTACCTTATAAAATAATAGATTGTATTGCAACCTGTCGCGTTTTGGTGCGTAAATTGAAGAACTCTACGATCTGTCCGATGGTAGTCTGGCTATAGCTAACTGATAAGAAATTACGAGGACTGCATTGTGCATCTCATATTTTCGGAAGTATTGATTTGAATTCGCTGGGTGAGGAGAATAGCAGATCATTTTTAATTTGTCTACTTTTAAGGCAATGCTCCGTTATCCGTGGTTGTGGGGCTGTTATACGCAGCAGTGCTACAGCACCGTCCTCTACCGCGTATTTAACGAGGGGCACCGTTATTATACTCGCCTTTATTTTGAAATGCTCTACATATCTTCACCGTGAGGGATGACCAGCTGTCGGTCAGCAGTGGCTGCAAAACGTACAACGTCTCGCTGTCGCTCGGTATTGTGTGTGTTTTTTACTCACATCAGCTGCTTTCTGGAGCCGTGTACGCAAGCGTCCACGGCTCTGGACGCAAGCATTGGCGGGGAAAACCGACCAGCCCAGAAGCTAACGTGTTGCCGACTCCTTCTGCGCCGCATATTATCCTTGTGCTCATTTTGTAAAACTAGTGTACCTGCACGTGAATTTATTTTTTTCCATTCCAGAAGATTTTCCGAACCTGAAGAGATACACTGAGAGGGTGCAGCAGCGTCTCTGGCCCGACTGGGACAATTGTCTCCAAAAATTATCAAAAAAGAAGAAGGAGTGATCGCTCCGTTGCAGCTGATCAATGATCCTTGGTGCCGCTCTGAGAGCCAAATTACAAGTGATTTGAACTGTTGTAAGTGCTAAAGTCCGTTGGTATGTGAAGTTTACCGTCTGCTCCATGGGCACTGGAATGCTCCAGATTATGGAAGCACGGCTGACTGATATCGTTGACACTGTCTTGTTATAAACTACGCTTAAGTTTCAGCGATTTGCAAGGTGTTCTTGACTTGTGGTGATTGAGTTCTATTGGCTGTGCTGTTTCTGTTTGGGTTTTACCCTCTGACGGCCTCATACGACGCATTCGTCCTGTTGAAGCTTCGTTAATGAACGACTTGTGTGATGGGCGATGCGCAGAATGACTGGAACAGACTCCTTGTTCGGTTGCCAGGCAACTAGACATTGGATTTTATGAATACTGTTTGGTCAGAGCATAACTCAAACTAATTAGCAGCGTAAATGTAACTCGTAGCTTTGTCTTTAGCAGCGAGCCGTGAAATTGACTACTGTACTTGCTGGCTGACTGTACGTTTTTTGACATTCCAGTCGTTTTTAACTCCTTATGCTGGCCATAGGAACGACTATGTACGCCACACGTAGGGAGTGAAAGCGTTTTTAATGAAAATTTACGCAAGTTTGTTGACTGAAAATAGCTTGTAATTGAGAACACTTACTGTATAGCATGTCTTATGTTGTTGACGTCGAGACCCGAAACCGTTATAGAAGTCAACTGTTACAGCTTGATGCGAAGGTAATAACTGCATGTGGCAGATCCCAGGCTGTGTGGCATCTTGTGGTAGCCATATTAGAAACACTGAGTTTTAAGAAAAATGAAAATCTTCGCAGTCACTCTCTTTGGCTCTCCACGCTGTCATGTGCCTGATTCAAACTGCTGCAAGGAACTGAACAAACGCAAATGCAATAAAGTTCGAAAGTGTTCGTTTGGTGTAACGAGTTAAGCACGAAAGTCTGTTTATGGTCGCTCTTGCTGCATGAAGTAACTGACACACAGAAACAGATACAGACTTGCACCTAATTACAATAATAAGCGCAAGAGGCGGTGGTAATTCTAGACTATATTTCATTATTATCTGTCGTGTGACTCGCACCGCAATTAGTCAAACATAAAATTTTAGTCAAGCTCCAGAATTGCATATGCGGAACTGGAGCTCAGAAAGAACTGAAATAAATTCCTAGTTTAATGTTGAGATTCACACGCCAGACTCTCCATTGCAGAGGTGAATTACGGACGCTTATTACTACCAATAATAATGATGTAGTTACGACGTTTTTGTTACAAGGAAAGTTACTGCAAGCAGCTCAAGACAGATTTACTGCCTCTTAGCCGTAATACTGCCAAACTTGATACAAAATGTGTGTGTAGTAGTACTGTTGTGTCTATTTTTGTACTCTAATTGTATCAAAATGTGGTTTGTTAATAGAGTTTTCTTCAACAGACTTTCAATCATTTTCTTACCAATCATTTTTCGTGTTGCATAAAAATACTTAACAGATGCCTTATGCCTGCCTAGAAAGTGTTGTATGTCTTTAAAAGGAACCTAGCTGAAAGGAGAAAACTGACTTGAAGGGTTAATTAGTTCAGTGTTGCTCAACTGCGCAATTTTTCCTTCAAGTGGATAAACGACATAAGTTTCGCATTGGGTGAGCAGGAGAAACTCATCAGCCTGTACCGCGTCATTGGGCTGGTTCTCCCACGCCCCCTGCAGCCCCCCCCCCCCCGACTTGCAGATGTAGGCATAGGCCGGTCGGCACCGCACTGTTGCTTCCCATTAAGGACACGTTCGACTGGGTCGTCATAGTCAATCTAAGCCAAGCCAACTCGACTCGTCACTTTGGTTCGTGCTGCAGGTGTTAGCAGCAACCCGATTGTGTTGAACAGACTGAAATTTTTATCCTACGAAGATTGAGTTTTCTTCAAAGTCCTGCAAGTCATTGATTTAGAGTCAACACCTGAAACTTGAATAAACGGGTCGAAGCCGGGGCACCTGTCTGCAGTTTCGGACAATCCAATTCTTAATTTCGCTGTTCAATCGAACGTGCACCAAGTTGTCCTCTTAGTGTGACCTACCGATTCGCGTACTCGTTCGCTTCTACCTTAAACAATCTATGTATATATCTTGTATCCTTAGTGCTCTTTTATAACACTGGAGGACCATCACGTGTTCGTTTTAAGGTTTGTCTCCCACACTATACCATTTCCTTGAATCGTTTCTCTTACGCAACTGCAAAGTGCCGAAGTTGGTGCAAAATTTACCGAGCCTCTTAGGCGTGGTCGACTGAGGGCACAAATTAAGCCTTCGAGGCTCGATTTCTTCGAAACTATAGACAGAAGCTGTGTGGGAACACCACATCTGTTAAACCGCCATTGTTGTGGAAACTGAGGCTTATACTACTCAATACAATAATAATAGCTAATAATAATAATAATTATCAGACAGAAGCTGTGGCTCTCGGAGTCGTTTTGCACGCGTTGCAAGCAGTAAACTCCGGTATGCGGAGCAAGAATGAGTTTCTGGAAGACTCGAGGGTTTGAATTTGGGGTCAACGCCTGAAAATCAATCGTCGGGTCGAAGCCAGCACACCTGCCTCAAGTTTTGAACAAATCAAGTCTTGAAGGCTTAGGGTGTGTCAATTGGGCCCTGGCTTCGACCCGCAGAACTGACGTTCAGGCGTTGACCTTCGATAAGTTCATCTTGAAATTTCCAAGGACTCTGTATAAATCAGCAATTTAGAATTTTTAGCTGCCGTAACGTAACAGCGCTGCTGCCAGCTCTTGCAGCTCGACTCAGCCAAAGCTCCGGTCTGAAGATTCGAACAAGTGAAGCCTCGAAGGCTTAATTTCAGCGCCCAATCGTACTAGCCCTTACTAGCAATTCACGCAGCTCTTTAGGAAATTTCACACCTTGTTGCTAATTCCATTTCTAACAAATCCCCGAAAGCACTGGAACTGGCGCTGGATAGGAATGGCAACGTCACTTTTGGTTTCACTGACCGTGGGACCTACTTTGTCGTACTTCAAACTTCTCTGTCGCGTCTGTAGCATACCATGAAGTACTGTAATTTGGTTGAACGCGTACGTGTCCAAGAGTAATTCAGCCTGGACACTGCGTCAGTCATTCCTCTGAGTGCAAAATTTACTTGACTGGATTCTGGCCATTTGCCAATGCCTCGGCTACGCGCTGGCGACGGTCAGAATAAAGTGAAAAGTTTATGTTGACTGTGCAGACTCCGGGCACTTCAGCTCAAGACCCTTTTAGCCGATGTCGTGCAGTAGACTTTCGTTGTAGTTTCCCAACACACTGCGCCTCGACTCGGATGAGCAATCGAGACGGAAAACTGAGATAATTTGCGTCTATAAATATTTTTGGTCTCGTTAAAACGGAAACCGCTGAAATATGTTTCCAATATCCTGCAATTGTACAGCCAAACACGTCACATGCAGCCAGCCATTCCGTCGTAGGGGTCGGCCTGAGCCTTACCCAGCCTCGTGTCGTAACTAACGCGGGGCACTAGCAGAACCTGCCCCGCGCTGCTATCCTGCGCCTGCCGTCGGAGAATAACAGCGGTGTGGATTGGGAGCAACAAATTCTCAAGTTTTACTATCCAATGCGATATCTTTTCACCGCCCAAGGGGCATGAGATGGCCACAAGCCATAGGGTTAGGTTCTTACATCCTATATTACAGGGAGCAGCGCCTCCACGTGGACCCTTTAGGTTACCTGAGCTAGGGCTATGAGACACATTTCCTTCTTGCCCACTTTACTTTTTTAAAGCTTCATGTTCCTACTGGCGATACTTTCCTCTCTTCTTCTTTCCCGACTTGTAGTGCCCATGCTCGTTGATCCTATCTTGTGTACATACACCCTCCAGCATTGGTTCCACGTTTATCTTTTCAACTTTATGTCTTTTCTTTCTGCTGTCTTGAAGCAGCATATTTGTGTAATTTAGGGAGGCCTGTAGCTTGTACAATATGTAAAACTTATATGCTACCAGTAAACGTTATTTTCGTATCACATATAATGCGACAGCTGCTGATGCCCGTGCTTACGACGTGGCTCTCACCTAGAATGCCCCACTTTTGCACCAGCGGCGGCCCCATAGTACTTGTGTTTTATATCAACGTGGGCAAAATTTAGTGTGATGCAAAAGGCAAGTGCTAAAGGGCGGCAGCCGACGCGAAAGTGAGTGGAATCTAGGGTCAAGAGTAAAGACATCGCCAGCACGGGCATCAGCACCAGTCGCACTATATATAATATGGACATTAAAATCGTAGAGCAGATTCTGCAAATGACGTCAGAGCACTTAACGCGTAGTATTTTCAAACAAATAGTAGACTGGAATACACTGAAGCTGGTTTTGGTTTTCAGTCCCTAATTCAAAGCTTGATTTTAAGAAAGCATAGTATTACTACAAATATTGAGATATTGGCTGTTTTTGGCATGTGGTGCAAGAAAAATTATCATATCTACTAAAATTTTGACTTGAAAAAAATGAGTATGTGGTGTAACGCGCCGCCAAGCTGGGGCACATTGTTACCACGAACCAAGTGGCTTACAGAGTGCAATATCGTCATAATTTAGCGGCTAATTAAATTATTTTTTAAGTTTAGGCATATAAAATCACTATAGAATGTGTGATAATTTTTTACTTCACTTTAATAGTAACTTTCAAATAAATGCATTGAAGAAGTGCAGACTACCCAGCAGCGTTTGGTTCCATAAATAAAATTATTATGTTAACCTCAACGTGGGTATTTTGAACCAGTTTTTTCACTCAGCAGCTGGTAAACCTGTGATATTATATGTTATATATCACACCTGAACATCAACTCTGCCCGCACGACAGAGCAGAGCACTCGACAACTGATTGACTAGTCACATTACAAACGACCAACTAGTACAACTTCCTTTATTCTACATGCCATTCATCTCAACGCCTTCACTCACCCGACGGTCCGAATGATTGAAGCGTCGTTGTCGGCACAACTTTGTGCACGCCACAAAAACTCATTAAAATTTTATCCATCAAATTCGTTTCCTCTGCAAGTGTCACGAGGCAAATTACGGATTTCTCTTTACCTTTGGTGTGAGCTACAACTCGGTAAATATTGCATTTCTATACCATTTCTAGGGCACTGTAAACACGTTCGGACAAGTGAATGATAGAACGCGTTGATAATGAATGACGTGTGAACTCGCCCTTAGTCTAGCGAAACAGAACCGTCAGATTTGTGTTGTGCCAGAACTGGTGTGGAGCAAATCAGGGCCCAGATTTCTTAACGTTACACTATTGTAGGACCCAACAGTTACTGACTCGTAACTTAAGAGATATCTTAATTCCGCGATAAACACGAGCTATGAACCCCGCAATTGTAATTGGAACTTCAAAACATTTTGCAAAAGCCCCGTGCGCCCGGCCAATGGAAAGCTCGTTGCATGCTACTTTGGAGCTCTGGCACACCAATAGCGGGCGGCTAGTGGAACAATCATGCATTTGATGATACATGCACCAAAATTAGCATGATGACTCCATAAGGTAAACTAAATAGATCTGTCCGACTAGCCACCGAAAAATCAAAGATGGCCGCCAACTTTTTCTTTTTTTGTGCCATTTGAATGAAACTTGGTACGGATATGTAAAATTGAAAATCAATGTGGGTTAAACTCCTGTGGTTTTTCCATTTTCCTCATAGAAAACGAGTTATTCACAGAAAATAGAAAAAGGGGGTCTGGGGGAAAACTATCTCCCCCTACAGATTTTGAGCTACAGAAATGACTTTGGTATCAAAATAAGCGGAATTTAATTCTCTGCAATTAAAACACAATTTATTTTTTCAAGTTTAAAAAAAAAGAGCTGTCACTCGTTTCCTAATTCGAAAATTACGAAAAATCTTGACTATGTTGTAGAAAATAAACTTCCGCTTCTTTTGATACCAAAATCATCTCTGTAGCTCATAAACTGTAGGGGGAGATAGTTTGCCCCAGAACCCCCTTGTTTCCGTTTTCTTTGAATAACTCGTTTTCGATAACGAAAAAGGAAAAAAGTACAAGAGTCCAACCGACATTTACTTTTTTGATTTTACACATCTGTACCAAGTTTCATTCAAAGTGGCACGAAAATGAAAAAGTTAAAAAATTGCCGCCATCTTGGATTTTTCGGTGGCTAGTCGAAGAGATCTATTAGTATACCTTATGAAGTCATCATACTAATTTTGGTGCTCGTATCATCAAATGCACGATTACGTCGCATATTTGCATTTATCTGCCCCACTACAAGGGGCGCTTAGGCTTCGTAAATAAACTTGACAAATGGCCAAGTGGTATCTGTGCGATGCCATACAGGCCGGACTTAACAAGCTTGCAGCTGTCTTGTTAAATCTAATCCCATGGTTCAAATTTACTAACCTCGTTACTACAGTATACTATGTAGGATGTTGTTTCTGCGGAGTCGGTCAACTCGTTTAAAAATCGTCTTGACATACACTGGGAGAGATGTCCTTCTCAGCTAAGACTCCTCCTCCACGAATCGCTAACACTTAACGCCCAAAGCTTCCCAGGCCATTTTATGCTGACTTCTTCTCACTTCCACTCCATCTATGTATTTAAGCTTCTTATATCAGCGGCACTCGATCATGCTTGGGGGCATTCATGGCGGAGATTCAGCTCCCCCTCTGTTATTTATTTTATTTTTTTTTCTCTTTCCTTTTTTCTTTTTCGTCTTCCGTTTTTTCTCCTCTCGTTTCCCCAATCCTCTATATCCTACTAACATAATGGCAATAGCTCAAAGAAGCCGGGGTGTTAGTCCCGATGTTTCTTTGGGAATGGGCCTCTTTGTTCGTCTACTGCCGCCTATCTAATCTAATCTAATCTAAATTAGATCTAATCTAATCTAATTTACACCGACTACTTGATGCAAGGATGCTAGACTCTGAAGTCATTTATGCCACGGTATCTATGCTACCAACTTTAAGTACGGATCGAAACGGCCCGCGGGCTGCACAGCCGAGCAACGAGTTGGGAGTAGAAATGCATATGTGTCTCCGGTATAACACACAAAATGAACAATCAAATCGTATGCTGGAGCACTGAGCAGCTTCTCAAAGCGATGCGGGCCTCTGAACATGCAACTTAACGATTTCGAACATATATTCCAGAAACGATACGTGCTATCGTGATTCAGTTTATGGTATCTCATCTCAATATTCGACAGATGTCATTTCCCCAATCGAACTCCTTAAGAGCGAGACGGGAGATGGACAACCTAAGCGGCCAGCGAGATGGCCAGCAAGCATCCAACCAACAACTGTGAATTGTTATAAAGCGGATTGCGACTTAACTCTCTAATTTTTGGCAAACTCGTCGTTATTCAAAGTAGATGAATTCTCTAGTTTCTAAATCCTTATCACAGCGATGGAAAGACGGATCAACCAACACCAAGCGATGGACGAAGCAAGCAACCAAGAACCAACTGCATTTTGTTATACAGTGGGTTTGGTTAATAAAATTTTCCACGTCTGGGAAACAGACATTTCAGATGCACGGTCGTCAAAGTCGATATAAGCCAAGCACACTCGACTTGGAAATGCAGACAGGAACGTTGGCTTCGTCACGTTGTATAGCTTTGCAGGAGTTAGGAGCAGCACGACCATCGTGTGCAAACAATTTTCCGTTTCACTGAGCAGAGTAATATTTAGTCCTTGGAAGTCTCACAGGTAATCAATTAAAGGTCAACACCTGAACTGGAATCATGAGGTCGAAGCTAGGGTACTTGCCTGAAGTTGTGGACAAGTCTAATCTTGATATCTTAATTTTGCCCCCAATCGAACGTGTCCTTCCTTACTCCATCGTGTTCAGCGAGTCTCACGCCGACGTTTTCTCTACGCTAGTCCGCCCTACTGCCCAGCTAAAAGAACCAACACACAGTACTGAGCAACAACTGACAATGTTATTGTCAACATTTGCTCAACACTGAACCAACGCGCCTTGCTAAAGAATCAACAATCACTGCCTCGCTCGTCAGCAACATTGGGCAGGCGCTTTGGCAGTGCCCCGTTGATTCGCACTTCAGACGCTAACCCTGCATCAGGTGCCCGTGAGTTGGCCGCAAGCTCCGTCATGCTGCGCAAAAGGAAGATTCCAGCCGTCTCAAGCGTAACTTGGGTTGTTGTTAACACCTGCAACCGGTGAATCAGAAGCTCTTCTCCGAGCTTCCGGGCGAATGGGATTGGCTTAGACTGACTTTGCAACGAGCCAGTCGAATAAGCCCCAATTTTCTTCAGTGGCATAGGATCAGCAGTAGGCCATAGGGTTAGGCTAGTGAGGTTCGCCCATCATATGTTATGGGGAGCAGCGCCCCAGAGAAACGCACAGGATACCTCAGCCAGGCTTTCAGAACTTCTGTCTTTCACTCCCAGTTTCATGTTCATGACTTTGCCCTGTTCTTCCTCTTCTTTCCCGACTTGATATCCGATGTGGGTAGAGCCTGTGCATAGGGTCCACCTTTCCATCGACATATTACATGTCCATTCCTTTTCTGCTCTTGAAACACCACAGTCGTGTTGTGTCACCGACTGACTACACTTTTTGATTTGTCCCCGTCCTATATCTGATCGATGTATGATCGCTGTAAACAAAGTGTTTCCAATCATGGTATATGTAGTGCTGCTTCCGAAGACATCATTTCGCGTTACGTACATTGCTCTTATTTTCTGAGTCGGCGTCATCAGTTTGATAGGAATAGACAGTGAGAGGCTTCTAAAGCTATTCTTTAGGAAGGTTATGTGTTGAGAAAATATTGAATGTGAGGACCATTGACGAGGAACGAAGTGTTTCTTCGCTGATTCTGGAAACTTTCCATATGTATTCATTGTTTATAGTGTGCGAATCCCTTTCATTTGTGAAAGAACTGTACTGTATATGTTAAGCTGTGTAAAGTTCACTAGCATAGAAACTGACAAAACTCGTATGTTGTGTTGCAAGGGAGAGGCGCTCGCAAGAGACCAGAGGGGTTCCGTTACTACCCCTTTAATGCGGGGCACTAGACTCCCTCGCTCTCTTTTGCCTCTCCAGTGTCGTGCTGCCTCTGCTGATGATACCACCAACTTCCAGGACGTTTAGTTACTTTGCAAACTAAATAGAGTATTTATGAGCGTTTGTATACCGTCTGAATACGTGATTTAGTTACAAGAACATTTTAACCAATTTCAGAAATTCCATGTTTCTTGCTAGGTGTGCTTCGAGTGACAAAGTGGCGAATGCACTGCAGAAAATTCCAGATAATTACACAAACAATACCCTGAGTGACGCATCTCTAATATTTGTAGCAAACACGGTTTAAAATAGGGTTTTTTTCACAACTTGAAAGCACGCTGCTCAGTCTATCACAAATAAAGTTTCTCTTGTATAGTATGTGCGTGTTCCATGTAGGCAGGTGTATGTATGTGTGTGTGTGTGCTCTCAGAACCAGCAGCGAGAGAGAGTGCTCAGAATCAGCTGCCGGTGTTCCGAGAATCAGTTGCCCGTGTTCTCAAGAGCAGTTGCAAGTGTTCTTAACTGCAGCTGCGTGTGTTCTCACAAGCTGCTACACTACTTTTCATCGGTCTCAGCGCCTCCAAAACTCAGCACTCTAACATGGTTCGCTCTAATACCAACATACATGACGCTTTCTTAATATATTATTATCGAACTCACAAGATTTTAATCGACAGATGTCCTCCTCTTCTCGTGCGGTTTTATTTTTCCGAAGCTGCTAATAGTATCACAGTATGCTCTTGAAGAAAATTAGTGCTCCTAATTATTTATTCCAATAGCTGAGAGTGTCTCTGCCACACGGTTATATCTTGTCGATTCTGCTCCACTAACTTTAGAACTGGTGCCACAAAAACCATCTCTAGCTAAATACCGATAACGTATGATGCAGGGCTCGGATTTACTAACATTAAAATATTCTAAAACTTGTAACGTAGTCAATGTTGTACCTTATACACATCGACAATACACTGTTGTACCTATTCTATCTCCCCTTCATTGTAAGTTACAGCTAACAACTACAGCCTGTAAACTTTCGCTTTACGCCTTCCATTCAACGAACCATCAATTGTGTGGGTTTGCATCTTCCATTCAACGTACAACTAATTCGCAGGTTGATTATATGAGAGTTTGTTTTTGTTTACACTTTGGGACTCCAATGTTGTAACCACTCACTAGGGTCCCCTAGGTCTACAAAAGATATATATAAAACATAATTCCAGGATTTTTTCAGCGTATCTTCTACATTTCCTGCCGAAAAAAGTTCTTTCTATCACCGTGAGCGTCGTAGTAAGTCGAGATACACGATACACACAATGCAAGAAGCATGATAAATCTGGCCGGTGTTACAATTGACTAAGTCGAGGTACAAGATGAACTAACAACTTTCAACATTGTAAGTAGCTTCATAGATCTGGGCCCGGAATTTCAAGTAGGTTTGATCAATACCGAGAAGTAAAGTTGTTTTCCATGATTTTGGACCTTAAACAAAAACGTTGTTGAAGTTGCCAAATCCCTCACAGTGTGGCTGTCTAGAAATCACTCTTTCGAAAGCGTATGCAAATTTTATGCTGAACAGTATATGGCGTCCTTAAGTTCTTGCATAGCATAAGGATTTTAAAAAGAACAGGCCTCGTACTCATATTGCCGTCTTCGTGTGTAGTGTATGTAGCTTAGTGCGGGACAAAACTTACTTGGAGAATCTTACCGATTTACAAAACTCTCTCAGTTTTGCTGTAAGAAAATAGCTACAGAGACAAATTTCAAAAACGTGGCGATGAACATAAGTTCCCGAGATATTTAGGAACTAAAATAAATTTCAAATTGAAATTCGACGAAGTCCTGTAGGCTTTCGTTCCTTGTATAGTAAAGGTAGCTGCGGGTCGCACTGGCTACAAACTCGCCTTTCTGTGTGCGCTCATCACTGTGCGTGTGTTCAAGTAAGCTTCCTTGCCGCGCAATAACCACCAGAAGCACTACAATAAGCATTATCAAACCTAACCTAGCCTAACGTTACCTTGCCTAACCTAACGTTGCCTTACGTTACCTAACCTAACGTTACCTAACCTTACCTAACTTAACTTAACCTAACCTAATCTGGATACAGCGAGCAGGCACAGCACACGAACTTGAACGTCGCCTTCACGTACACCGATGCCAGTACACAAACCTACATAGCCAATGGCGAGTTTGTAGCCAGTGCCTCCTGGTCTGCTTCGCTAAACAAGCGTAATTGGTTGCCAATAATGTGCTACCCGACAGGTTCATTTGAACACGCATAGTCGTCTTCATTGAAAAAGGACTTTGTCTGGAACCTAATGGAGTGGAATGGTTTACACAAAGCGGTAGAAGCGCTACTTTAAAACAAGGATGTCTACATCACTTACAGCCCTCAAAAAGCGAGCTTCTGCTCCTGAGTCTGTTACCTAGGGAAATTAGCCGCTATCATGCGTTGCCTAGTCCAAATTCTTCACAATTTTTCCCAGTGTTCAATGCCTCATAAAACGATTCTGCAGGACACTGAAACAAACTTCCTTTGAATTGTTAGCAAAGAGCGATAATAACGGGAGAATCAGGCATCAGCTGATCCAAAAATCGTGAGGTCACAATAAGTCGTGGCATATATTCTCAAGGCAATTTCTGGCCCAGCTATACAGCCAGGTGCACAAAACGGCAGCGGTCGCCCTATTGGGAATACCTCTGTTCTTATATCTGAGTGTCCGAACTCTCCGAGAGCTGCCTGTCGGTTCAGTACCTATTTAATTATTTATTCTTGGGCGTTGAGCAGCATTTGCAACTTCTTTGTTTGGCGCTGGACCACTTTCCAATTTACTACTCTACCACTTTTCAGAACTGCTTCCGCTATTGCAAACATGCTTATCATTAGTTTCGTCGGCTTCTTCCTCCTGAAAATTACATTTCCATTTAACAAATCAATAGCCGGCACAACATTAAGCAAATACAGACAACCTGGTGTATTAACCTTGAGAAAATATGAAAAATTCTCCAGAAAACTTGAAAAATCAAAACTAGACCTAAACTTCCTAACCTGCTGCAAAGAATATATCTTTGCACCCCAAAGTTCCTTCGGTTTCGTCTGTACCGACAGTCCCTTCAGAACAGCCAACTGTACAAATCGTGGCAATCAAAGCTCTTAGACCTGGAAATTCAAACTCAACATAGCAACATTATTAACCATACAAATCCAGTTAATATCTCAGATCAAAAATTCAGTTTCGTTTCTCGACTACCTCAGTTTAGTTCACTTTGTACAGATCAACAATAAGAAATTTATAGATAGAACTAAATTCATCCACAACAGAAAGTTGAATGCCCTAGGAGCATCGCCAAACCTAAACTCATGTCTTCCTGACAATGAAATTTTCAACTACTCATATGTAATACTTCAACTACGCCCTAAATTTTGATTGTCATATGGCCTGGAATTTTCCTTACCCATATTCAAACCGGATTATTATAAATATTTAATAGGTTTTGAGAGCTTAGCTAACAGTCTGAAATCTCAACTACTGCGCCAGAATTTCTCATTTGCCGAAGTAAAACAAAATAAAAGAAACTTGTAATAGCATATACACCTAGTACAGTAAACATAAAGTATTTTCTCTAATTTTCTCAGGGTCCGATCTATAACTATTATCTACTTTCCACAAAGAAAATTCCGTAGTCGTGTGCAGACCCGGCAAGGGAAGAGTCGTTGCCATTCTAGACAAAAATCAGTACCATCAAAAAATGAACGCCATCCTGGCCGATACAACCAAGTTCACTGTTTATGACTCGCATACCGATCCCTTCAAACTCACGCTCAAATTCATCTACAAAATTCATAGATGTTTGAAAAAAATGTTGGACCAATTCATCATCACTGATTCGATTTACCGTTCACTCTACAGTTCAGGTATTCCCCTGGAATCATGTACGGGCTTCCAAAAGTACGCAAAGCCGGTGCCCCCTTTCGATCAATTTTAGCTGTATATAAAACACCGTCCTACCTCATTGCAAAATTCCTCGTTCCATTACTTGAACATTTAACAACTGATTAGTATACTTTGCGCATTTCTTATGAATTTCGAGACCTCATCAAAAACCTCCAATTGCCTCCCAATTCCCACCTAGCCAGCTTTGGTATCACCTTTCGTTTCACCAACATCCTCGTAGACGAAACTATAAATATTATTTGCAACAAAGTTTTTGATGACACGAACCTGTTCCACAACATGGACAAACCTACCTTCAGAAATTTCCTTGGCCTCGCAAATAAAAATTCTTTCTCCACGTTTAACAATAGACTGTACAAGCCAATAGAGGGAGTCTACATGGGGTCCCCGCTCAGTCCCTCTCTAGCAAATATATACCTATGACATCACGAAATTCTTTGGCTTAAAGATTACCCAAGTGACTTCAAACCGATCCACTATATGACACCTTCCTCGTATTTAACAATCTAACTGATTCCGATTTATTTTTGCTGTACTGAAATAGTAAACATCCAAATATCAAATTCACCGCCGAAAACCAATCAGACAATTCTTTAGCTTTTCTCGACATTTTAATAACTAATCAAGACTCAACGCTGACCACTGGACCTTACAGAAAGCCCTCATTCTCAGGCCCCGGGACGAGTTTTTTCAGTCATTCCTACGATCAATTTAAAATCAATGCAATAAAAGCTTTACTATTTCGAGTAAACCATTTGTCTTCCTTCTCCTACCTTGCCTTCTCAAACGAAGTTGACTTTCTCCGAACATTCTTCAAAAACAACGGTTATCCGCATAATTTTTTGGACCACTACTGCAAATTGTTCCTAGACAAACTGTTCGATCCCGGCATTAGCAAACCTTCTGTCCTTAACTTAGATTTATTTCACTTGCACCAGTACTACAACAAAGCCTCTGTTAGTGCGGTAAACACATTGAAAACGTTCCTCTCTGCAGCCTACCCACATATAAACTTCAAATTTTCATACAAAAACACATTTACTATAGGCACATACCTTAAATTTAAAGACAAACCTCGCACACGACGTTTGTCAACTACCGTTTTAAATGCAAAGGATGCAGTGCCTCGTAAATCGGTAGCACTAGACATTTCAAAGCCTGTATTGACCAACATTTAGGTGTATCTAGTCGAACCGGTTTACCACTAGCAAACCCCTCGCATTCAGCTCTCCACCTACATACCGAATAAAAGAACCACCCCATCAGGAACACAAAGAAGTTAATAGGAGCCTTAAATGTATAGAAGGGAGCTCAACCGTCTACCGTAAATAGTTGATGACCTAAGAAATCATTAAGTGCATATCCCGTTGTCACGGTTCTCTGAGGGCAAACGATCCGGTATAGCTTTCGTGGGCCGTCCGGCTTGCGTGAATCGGCCTCCTCTGACGGGCCGAGGCAATATGATGCCTGTGCGGACGGTCCCGGTAATACGCACGAGCCGTCCGGCTCGCTAAGCGGCCTGTAGGTGTCGTCCGTAGCGGCTAGCTGCTTTGGCTAGCGTGGGGATTCCTCCTTCGGCGCCAGACTATGGTAGACCCTGGAAATACCAAGGGTGCCGCCGTCGCCGTGTGGTTGCACTAAGGCTATAGCGGAGAGATCCTAGGAAGACCCGGGAGTGCTCTCTTTGTCGTGTTTAGTCCGCTAAGGCTAATCAGTTCGTGTGCCAGACTGCGAGAGCTGTCTTCCTGACAGGTTACCCACTCAGGCGTAACCCGTCCTTCGAGAAAAACATAGCAAGAAATTAAGCAAAAACAAAGTCATTTGTTAGTTTTATCTCGGGTATCTTGCAAAAAGCGGGTCTCCCACCGTATCCGGTATCGGACCACAGATGATCAAATACAGGATATTACTTAATTCTAGAAACGATACTCTGTTCGCACAATACAAATATAAACTTCAGAGAATACTAGTTAAAGTTGAACAGATAAACAGTTGTCTCTATCTTACACAGTTGTCAACACTAGGAACAAACTCGAGCGTTAATTATGTATTGCAGCGGTGACTCAACCAAGCTACAGGCGTAAGCCGCAGCACGTATGACAGGCATTGTACTCCCAGCGGCGTGGGCCTACGCGCTGGAGAGGAGACCGCCAGGCGACGGACCCAGCAGTGCTAGGCCCACCGACCGTCGCTAGGGGTGACTATGCTGTTCTCGGAGCGGCGTGAAGAGTGACCGGAGTCAGATGGTGAGTGGGCACGTGGCGTGGCGTGACACCCGTCAACACATGGCACTACCCAGACAGGGATTCTATGCATATGCATATGAGGCTCTGCCTTAATTGCTTTGCGGTGATGCTACAGGCAACACAAAAAGGGTATTCACAAATTCTTCGCTTTCATAATTGACAGCACGGGCACTCTAGTTATCATAATAATATTGGATACAGATTTTCTAGCGCTACAAGCTCTCGTCCCGCTTCGCGCCGAATTACCGGTAATTTTTGTTTCTGCTTTTCTGCCCGAACGCCTCAAATTTAGGGCGAATTTACACAGAGCTTCATTGGTCTCTCAAGTGCCCAATACTGCTGACAGAAATAAGACTCAAAGCATTTCCAACCTTACACGGCTCAGATACTCCGCACGAGGTAAGAGCTGGAAAAATGAAAATATGCACAAACACAGCAAGAAACACCCCTGAGGAAGATGTCTGTTGCCTCCTCACGGAAGCTGGTAGGAAGAGTCCCATGCATGGTATGAGTCGCTTACCACCATTCGGAGGCCCATCTCACGGAATGGAAGGCAAAGTAAAGGCCTTATCTAACTCTACAGAATAATTTCGTCAGTAGGAGCTGCTGCCAGTTGCAACATCCCCTGCAGAGAAGGCACTCAGGACAGGCCTTGGGTTCGCGAGGCCTAAATTGCAGCAGAGTCAAATTAGAGGTAAACTAAAGTAGTTACAGGGCCGTAGCTATCACTGATACTGCTACAGATCGGGCTATTTTTCCGGCCACAACTTGCAGCAGCGTCGGAAGTAGGGTAACACTTCATCAAAAGGGAAAATCTGCATTAAACTTTTTCAGTATTTTCTTTCAAAATTAAGCCGGTAGCTGTAATTTATCATCTACAGCAGCATCAATACTGTACTAAAACAGGTGTAGATACATTTCTGGCGCTTATGCTGCATATATCATTCTACACGGCGCGGAGAGCGTTGGTAAGTATTATTTTCAAAATTTGGAATGAGTGAGGTGTAAATCATTACTTATTGTACTGTATGTGTAAAATAAACGTTTTGCATCACCAAAATTTTGATGCTCCCGAACGGCTGCCGCACTACAATACATAGCAACCCATGCAATACATTCGTCGTTTGGTACCTATAGGGTTTGCTCCTCTATAATGAAAAAATCTAACTCATTTTGAACGCTAAATCCATTCTTTATTACAGGCTTACTCATGTGTGTCTGGTGAGAAAGCATAAGGTGTCAATTCAGCCCGTTAGTTGGTCTGCAGATATCTAAAAATATAGCGAAAGCCAAGAGTTTCGAAAGTTTTCGAAACTTCTATTTCAACTGCGCTCTGTATCCCTAGGCTATTTCGCTGTGATGGTTTACTCATTCCCCCGCTTATATAGTTATTATACATGCGCGATTTTTGCTTGAATTTGTGGAATAACACTTGTTCGTCTTAAATATGAAACGCTGTTCATACTGTAGAAGGGTTAACAAGCCGCTGTCGTAAATATCAGCTAAGTTGATATAAATAAAGTTGTCTGGTGACTCAGCTATCCTGTAGGTTGGGCTGCATTTTCAGATAAGAATAGATTAGATTAGATAGGCGGCAGTAGATGAACCGACAGGCCCCGGCCCTTTAAAAGCTATTGCCATTATGTTAGTAGGACATAAAAGACTGGAAAAAAAAGAAGAAAAAAGATTGGGGAGAAGAATCCCAGCAAAAGTGACGATCATGAAAGCACGCAATCACTATCAGTAGCAGCTGATTTGCGGAGTTAAAGATGTCAGCCAGTGTAGTTGGAGCGGAAGAGAGAAGAAGACGGATTAGGGAAACCTCGGAGGTTTTAGCCGTTAAGAGTGTGCGCCTCCTGGAGAAGGAATCCTTAGCTGTGAGGGATGTCTCTCCCTAAGTATGTCAAGACGATTTTTAAACGCGTCGACTGATTCCGCTCTAACAACGTCGGAAGGGAGTCTATTCCAAATATTGACTATGAAATACGGAAAGAATTGCTGATTTAAGGTCGTTCTTCGAGCTTTGTGCTTGAGTTTTTGACTGTTGTTTCGCAAGCAATCAGTGAGGTCTCTTTCAAAGAGTCCCGCTATAGGTACGTCGTTGAAGCCATTCAAATACTTGATTGTTTGTATTAGTTTCCCCCTGAGTCGTCTTTGCTCGAGAGAGATCACACCCAGTTCCTTTAGGCGACATTCATACGACTTGTTTCGCAGCTGAGGTATCAATTTCGTTGCTCTGCGTTGGACTCTTTCCATGTTATCGATATCTTTGCACAGATGTGGCAACCAGAATTGAACAGCAAATTCTAAGTGTGGCCGCACTACTGCCTTGTACAAGGGGACGATGATGTCCTTGGATTTGTATTCAAAATTTGTGCAATTGAAATAAAAGTCGACACGAATTAATTAAAATTTGACGTTTCGGGAGGTTTTATCCCGTTTTCAAAACCTAATGAAATCTTAAGGATGTCTAACAATAAAATTTTTTTTATTCAAGAGGACCTAAAATGTGGTGGTGCTAGCGTTGTGGGACCTAGAGGGCGAATGACCACGGTGCGATATGGGGTCCTGATATAAGCGTCGAGCGGCACGGGAAG
>LQNS02000231.1:971614-989164 GCA_001587735.2 Parhyale hawaiensis
AACTACAGCACAGTCAGCAAGTTGACAGGAGTGTGAAAATGGCAAGCAGAGTACTCGGATTCATCACCAGAAACTTCGAATAAAAGTCCAAGGACATCATCGTTCCCTTGTACAAGGCATTAGTGTGGCCACACTTAGAATTTGCTGTTCAATTCTGGTCACCACATCTGTAAAGATATCGATAACATGGAAAGAGTTCAACGCAGAGCAACGAAACTGATACCTCAGTGAGAAACAAGTCGAATGAACGTCGCCTGAAGGAACTGAGTCTGATCTCTCTCGAGCAAAGACGACTCAGGGGGCAACTAATAGAAACTTTTAAGTAGTTGAATAGCTTCAACGACGTACCTATAACGGGACTCTTTGAAAGAGACCCCAGTGATTGCTTGCGAAACAACGGTCAAAAACTCAAGCATAAAGCTCGAAGATCAACTCTAAGTCAGCAGTTCTTTCCCTATTTCATAGTCAGCATTTGGAATAGACTCCCTTCCGACGTTGTTGGTGCGGAGTCGGTCGAGCTCCTTTAAAAATCGTCTTGACATACATTGGGAGAGACATCCTCCACTGCTAAGAACTCCTTCTCCACGAGTTGCAAGCACTTAACGGCCAAAGCTTCCCCGGCCATTTTAAGCTGACTTCTTTTCACTTCCGCTCCATCTATATATTTAAGCTCCGCATATCAGCGGCCATCGATTATGCTTGCGGGCATTAATGACCATCGCTTTGGCGTAGATTCTTCTCCCCCTTCTTTTTTATTTCTGCTTTCTTTTTTCTCTTTCGTCTTCCATTTTTCTCCTCTCATTTCTCCATTCCTCTACATCCTACTAACATAATGGCAATAGCTCATAGAGGGCCGGAGAGTAAGTCCCGGTGTCTTTTTGGGAATGGGCCTTTTGGTTCGTCTATTGCCGCCTATCTATTCTAATCTCATTAAAGCTATTAGGGCAAATTAACCCTTAGTATCATGCATATGCAATTATGCGCTTTTATCTTACTGTATAAAAACCATAAAGCTGCAACTGTTAATCCGTAGCCTTTTAGGCTTCCATTTGTTTCACAGCCCCATAACCGCCACATTTTTTACCTCACCGCTCCTCTTAGCGTCGTCGCCCCCTTAGAACTTGTTAGAGCCCACACGGGGAAGGGCGATGTCACCCACTTTGGGTACCACTGATCTAACCGTTTACGAGCTTTGTTCTTGCCCAGCTGGTCACGGCTGACTGAAAATTATTGGTTATTGCCTCCGGTGAATACCTTCTTTTTTTGCTGGGTTCTGTTTGTATATCCTGTTTGTCTTTTAGTAACAGAACTCAAAATGTTATTGAGCGATCTTCACGAGATCTGCAAGAACTGTTAAGAAAGTTACGAGGAAGAAAAGATCCAATTTTGGAGATTATCTGTTCGCCCCTTTGTCTCTCTGTCTGTCCGTCTCTCGTGAAGAAACATTTACATGAAAAGTTGTGAACGGATCTTCACGAAATTTACAAAAACTCTTGGGAAAGTCACGAGAAACAGATGACCAAATTTTGGTGATGATCCGTCCATTCATCTTTCTGTCTTCCAGTCGTCTTTTAGCACTGTGATACTTGGCTGTAGTCTGCCTTCTCGGAGTCCAGCTTTAGCTGTTCTTTTCAAGTCTAGAATTGCATTACCATGGATCGGAAGTGGAAGAATCCACCAAACAGATTTTCTTACAGCTGAGGACATGAGATGTCCCAAACACTCCAGCAAAAACAATTCGTATCTTGAGAAAAGGGCTCATCATGTTATTTTGGAGACGAATTGGATGTCTGGTATGAATCATGTGGTTCCTATATCTGCTGCAAAAAAAAATAATAAAAAAGAATGTAGATTTTATGTGATTGGAGGCAATGTTATGTGAGCCCTCTGTGAATAAATCAGTCTAATTTTTGACCTTATTACTTCCATTCATCAATTAGGAGTTTTCGATGTGTAGCTACTCATATTTCGAAAACTTGAAGCGTTTAATTAAAACCACACGTTGATATTCAAATTCAGTCCAAATAACTGAACTAGAATCAAGAATTGTATGATAGACCTTGAAAATAACGGCTACACTGATAAATAGATAATCCTTCATTATCTCTCATACAGTGGATGTAGCTAACTTAGATTTCATTTTCCCTCAATTACACACTTGAATTTTGACGGTATGGCACTGGTAGTGTGCAGGACAGATGAAGTCTGTGCTGAGGAGAAATGAAATATCTCTCACCGGCTGACTTCGTTCTCTGATTCTCACAACGCTGGCTTTTTTTCCAATATCTCATTTGTCAATTCTACAATTAAGGCATAAGGTATACCTCGCTAGGTGTATTTACTGAATGGACAATAATACCTGATTATTAAAATAATTGCAGTACAGTGAGTGAAAGTAAGTTATGATGATGCACTTAGCATATGCATTACATGTTTCGGTTTTCTGACAATAATGCAGGTAATTTTAAACTAAGAATAATTTCATAAAATGAATATATAAGTGTCAACAAAATCACAAAATGTTAACGTTTCGTGATGTCTTCTCCCATCTTCAAATAGTAAAATAATAAATCACATGCTGAAACCTTAACATTTTGTCGACACTTAATATGCATTGCATGTAATTTTGTTGCATCTAAGTGCATCAAAAGATGCATATTCATTGCATGTAATTTTGTTGCATCTAAGTGCATCAAAAGATGCCACAATTTCTCGTAGATGCGTTTTCAGTAGCAGCTGCCTGAGCTTTCAAGAGCAGCAGCAGCTGTTGTTCTCTGGCACACATGCTTCCCTTGCCAGGATCAGCTCCTTGTGCTCCGAAAACGAGCTTAATGTATTGACAGCAGGAGCTCAGTCCCAAGAGTAGTCTTCCTTTGAAGAGCATGCGTTCCCAAGAGCAGCTGCGTTTTGTGCTCAGGAGAACTTGCGCGTATTCTGGTATCCTGAGAAGCAGCGTTGTATAGTCTTAAGGAACAGCATTGTGCGTACTCAAAGTTGCAATAGTAGCTGCTTCGACTCTCACCTGTATGTTTCTTGCACTAGAACTGCGAATTTTGTGAATATCAGCTTCCTGCACTGCTGAGAACAACTCCGTATTTCTCCTTATCAACTGTGCCTTTTTTTCAGGAGCAGCTGCATGTGGTCCCGAGAGCAGTTTTTTTAGAATCAGCGTCGTCCCTTAAAATTTACCGTATGACTCGCTTTCTTCAGCTTAATGCTGACGAAAGAAATGGGTTGGCATTTCTTATGCCTTCGTTAACATAGTTTATTCTGGTGGGATTGCACAAACTATATATCTGGCTGTGATTTACGCCTCGACCAGATAGATTGATCCCTTCATAAGGTGTTCCATCGCTGGTCTATTCGTAGACCTGAACAAAAGGTGTTGCTATCTCTTTTCTGTACATCATTTGTGATATTCTCTTCAGTAGAGCACATAAATTGATTGTAAATGGGTGCTGCACGAGAGCTGTGCCTGCTGTGACCGGGGCTTCTCACGGTAGCGTGCTGGGACCTTTGCTGTTCCAGTTGTATGCTACGGAACAGAGCTCCATCATTGACAACTAGTTGTTCAGTTATGAAGGGACTCCACACTGAATCATCACCTTTATGCTCACCCTTGCTGAGAAGCCAATAGTTTTTGCTTCGCTTATTAGAGACTTGGAGAGTGTTGAACCCTCTAAAACTTAGTCTGTTTTTATGCGATATTTAGGACAACACGACAGGTTTTGGCGCTTCTCATTCTTGATGGTGTCGTCGTGGTCGAAGAGGTCTAGAGAATGCGAAGCCAGTGATTGCCATCAATAACAATTTGATACTTGAGCCTGCTTTCGCAACGTTGCTCCCTCGCATTGCAGAGGCTTGGTATTAGGAGAACCTTGAACTTGGGAGAAATCACTACTGGAGTGTTGTTCACCCAGTGTGGAATACTGCTTGCTTTGTTTTTCCGATTTGGGCGCCCACTGCTGTGCCTGTCTACGGTTTCTTGACAGAGTGATGTCTCTTGCTCTCCATTATGGTGCTGGGCTCTTTGCTTTACATAATGGCGTGCGTGTGCATCCTGAGCTTGTTTTATAAGCTTGTCTACAATAATAAGCATTTTTTGAGGCTGTCAGTGCCGACAGTTCATGTGCCACCATGACGCATCTGAGATGCTTTTGCTCGTATGAGTCCGCAGTTCAATTGCCTCGGGCGCGCACTGCCCACTATCAGCTTTCATTTATGTTTCTTTGAATTAGCAATGGAAAGCACTGAGTGGCTCTGTTGTTACGAGTGGAGGATTTTGCATTTTTCTTAAATCTTGGGTTAGTCATTTCTTTTCTCGTGACTGATGGCCGTGTATCTCTTTATTGCCTTTTGATTTAAATTTCTCTGCCGTGAAGTACTGCTTTCTTTCAATTCAAATTTCTGCTTGTTTTGAATAGCCATAATAGAATTGAGGGGTTTGAATCTAATTTTCTTTTTTTTTTTGAAAGCTATGAATGACAAAATACGCCTGTTACTCCACAATTAATGAAAGACGAAGTGTTTCGAGGTTTTGTCGGAAACCGGGCACTATGTACTTTAAGTTTAGTGTGCGAATCCATTTCATTTGCAAAAGAGTAAAGCTGTGAAGCTCGCTTGTACAGAAACTGAAAAAACTCGTATGTTGTGTTGCAAGGGAGAGGCGCTCGCAAGAGACCAGAGGGGTTCGCAATGATGGGGAAATTACGCCCCGTGATCTGAGGGAGCGAGAGAAAACGGAGAGGTCACAGCACGACGGAGACGACTACTATGGTGGTTGATCCAGGACGTTTAGTTACTTTGCAAACTAAATAGAGTATTTATGAGCGTTTGTAGACGTTCTGAATACATGAACGAGTGTGTACGAGAACGAGTTATATTCGTGGAAGGAATTTCCCATGCTATTTGGGGTGCTTTGAATGGCAAAGTGGCGAAAGCAGTGCAGGAATTCGAGACGATTGCATTGACAATATTCCTGAGTGGAGCTTCACTAATATTTCCAGGAAATAATTTCAATATGCCATTATTTTACTTTACTCAGACATGCTAGTCATTACGTGGCACGGCGACAGTGAATATGCCCTAAATACGTGCAGTATGTGAAGTTTCACTACCTTCGTAATAAGTCTGAAGCAGCGTTTTGTGTTCTCAGGAACAGCTGCGTGCATTCCCAGGCGCTGCTGCGTGCACTGCCTGTAGCAGCTGCGTGCGATCTCAGCAGTAGTGTATCCGTTCCCAACAGAAGCTGTGTTGTTCTTAGGCGAGGCTGTACGTGACAACAGTACTGGAAGCCTACGTGTGTATGCACCAGGACTTGCATGAATTTAGTCTCAGGAGCTTGAGAGTGTTTTCTAATTCCGAGGCTACACTATACACTCGCACGCACAATGTGATGCGAGGATGTACAGCTGGCACGTCGCTCATGCCACTGTATCGAAGCTGTCGACTTGAAATAGACTGGGTGTACCATTTTTTGCGAACAAATTCCAACCATAGGTAGAAAACTTAAAATAAATCGAGTTTCAGGAATGATAAATGACCAAAAATTCTTATTTATCTATTTATAATGATTTAAAGAAATTTTAAAACTCAAAGTAGGATACTACCTGCGCGCCAATGTTAGCGCTAAATTTGATCGTTCAGCACGTTTTCCGACCACATTCCTGCCCACGCGTTTACACTAAATCGATCTTGATGATTATTTGGGCAAATGCCATGAGAATTATGTATCTTGGGCTCAATGTTGATTACTGTGAATGTTAAAAACACTATCGTGAGTAAAATACGCTTTATTTGTGAACAGAATCTGCTTGGAGAAACTGAGATCCCTAGCTTGCTGCTGCTTGAACCATTCTGAAAATTGTACACGAGGTCCAAAATTTGGTGGAAGCAACCTTTGCACTCTTTGGAAACGATATGGATACAAACTCTGGCGATGTATGGTCCGCCATACAACAGGTCGTATGATTACGCGTGGCTAGACGTCGAGCACCGAGCGAGTGCTACCGCTAGCATTTTGCTGAACATGCTCCACTATTCCCTCTCCTACCGGGTGACGAGCGCGCCCAACATCCGTTCTGTTCACCATGAGAGAGCCGGCGTCACTCGTATCGTATGTAAATTGATAAAGAACTGTGGTCGAGGCACATCACGACGAGGATGTCGTAGTCTGCACATTCCTGACGAGAGCTTAGCATTCCCGTCTGCAGCTCCATAAATCATATGCATGTCGGCCTCCTCGACATTCGTAAAGCGTTGCATATTCGCAGTGCAACGTGTTGTGAAGAACCGACCGACTTACACTCAGAAATCCAACTCGTGTGTTCCAATGAAGTAAAACCTTATTAATGAACTACAGTATATTTAAATGCTAACTTTGAAATGGTAAATACCTTTCCAAACCATAAAATACTTGCAGTTTTTGTTGTAAAAATAATGAAAATTGCTTACCTGAATTTGGAAAACGAGCTGAACTGTAAAAGTAAGCGCTGACATTGGCGAGCACGTAGTATCTTACTTTGAGTTTTAAAATTTTTTAAGGTCATTTATTATAACTCGGAAGCTATAAGGAGTTTTGGGCATTCCATCATTAATAAAAATCGATTTATTTTGAGTTTTTTACCTATGGTTGAAACTTGTCAGTACAAAAAAAATATGCACCCGGTATGAGCATCGGGACGACGTGCAAGCTGCTCATCCTCGCGTCAAATGGTGTGTGCGAATGAGTAGTGTGGTCCCGGCAGCGCTATGGTCTCTCACGACGATTTGTGTGCGTGTTTATGTACGCAGATCGTGTGCGCGTGAGCGGTGTTCACGTTGGTGCGCCGCGCTGCTCGCTGTATCGCTGATTAAGTTGGGTTAGGTTAGGTTATGTTAGGTAACGTAACCTAACCTTCTTACCTAACCTTCTAACCTAACCTGACCTTATCTAACCCAACCTAACCCAATCTAACTTTTCTAACCTTACCTAACGTTATCTCAACGTTACCTAACCTTACCCAACCCAACTTAATCAGCGATACAGCGAGCAGCGTGGCGCGCCAACTTGAACGCTGCTCACGCGCACACGATCTGCGTACACAAACACGCACACATCTCCGTCGGGAGAGACGATAGTGCGGCCAGGCCTGCTTGAATGTGCTTGTGCTTCGAAACTGACTCCTTTTATATACCAAGGCACCGAGGTGTCGACATGACAGCAACAAATGTGCCTTGTGTTCATTCCTTTTGGCTTTCAAATGATATTTAAATCATAAGGAAAAAAGAGCTTGAGGAAGTGACAGAAATGCAACAACATTGGTATACTAGCTAGGGAGATTGAGATAGAGAGCAAGTTAAGTAAAGGAGTGAAAATCTGAAATTCAGTTTTCGGAGTCTCCACTGTGTGGACGATATCATCCCTAGTTAAAGGTTGATGATAATCGAAGAAAGATTATGCTGAGAAGAATGGATAAAAACAAAGCTAGCGGGAAACCGAATGAAGTGCTAGAAAAATACGCACCGCATTGTACAACGTGCGAAAGACTGGGGGTCAGGGGAGCAGCGCGCTATTTACAGAATCGACGTCTTTCGTTCCCATACTCATGAGAGAGATAAGAAGTAGAGCACCTGACGGTAAAGCGACCGTATTCCAGGAATTTACAGATGAATAATATGAACCTCGAATTTCTTATTTCATCCCACGGCGCTCACCAGATGAATTTTCTCCTATCCAGTCTTTCAGAATTCAGGCGTTGCGGAGGCGGGTGGATGAAGCCCTACTCCGATTCCTGGTCCTTCAGTTTTTCCGGTTCCCGAGTGCTAATCCTTGGTAGAATTAGCACTGACATGACTAAAAATTTTGTAAAATTGTTTTTTACCAAATAACCACACATGTTAAGCTACTGAGCATTGTTAGACATTTATGACGATAATTGACGTCACTAGTGCCGTTTGATATCATAAATTTCATGTATTTATAATTCATAAATAATTATCGTACAGAAAACTGTTCATACCACTGTTCATGCCAAAAATATTCATCATCATTAAGCTCAAGAAAATATTATGTTGGCATTTGTAATGTATTTACTTATTATTTGTACCAGATGGGATCTAAAAGTATCAAATTAAGTAATAAAGTACGAATAATTAGCATCAGGCAAGAAATTACCTTTACTAACTATCATGCTATACCCTATCAACAACAAACACATGAATCGAGCCAAAAACAATATTTGTTGACATTTGTAATATCTTTCACTAGTTTTTATCTCAAGATCAAAAACACAGAATAAATCTTTCAAAGTTTGAATATTTTGTAAAGTTGATTCTTGAAGTCAGTGTCAGTTTTCAAATTCCGACTCCGACTCCTCAGTTTTGCTCAGACAGAGAGTCCCAGCCGCCCGTCAACTGATAAACTGCATATTTATTATCTACGAGCGAGGCGAGGAGCAGGGATACTGGTTTCCTGTATGGTTCCGTTGTATGTCTGTTTGTTTGTCCGCCCAAAAGAGGCAGGAGGAGTTGAGCCATCACTACAATCTTTTTTAGGCAGTCATGTAGGTTGACTGAGATGTGAAAAATTAAAAAAAAAAACTCCAGTAAGCTGACCCCATAAAATGACAGCGTTGAATTTGTATCTCCTGACTCAGCATTTCCAGTTCCAGTTCCTCCCCACCCCCCTTAACGCGGGGGATGGTCCTACACCACGAGGCGTTCTAGTTTTACATAGTGAATTTGGGAAAGTGTGCGTATTTAATTACACGGAATATGTTTTTTAACGAAATGTATTTAGATACCCAGCTACTTTGAATAAAAAATTCTAAATAGAGTTCTTTTGACAAATAATTGGGACAACATTAAACACGCTCCAGCTTCTTGACAAATGGCAGATGTTTATAGCTATGGCGCGAAGATGTGGCCATCCTTATATATAGTGAGAATATATTTAATCTCACACCATGAAATTTTATCATCTTTCACGTACTTTTAACTCATGGGATAATGTTATCCGCCCAATAATTAAACACCATCGCACGATGCTGCAATGTGCTAAAAATGTAAAAAAAAAACTTCGATATACGTGGATTTATGTAGTTTGCCAACATTTGAAAGTCAACAAGGTACTGGTATAAAATATACCGTAAGTATTAAAATGCTTGAATTACCTTTAATTACATGTATCCTATCACGATGTCCTGCATTGTTCCAATATTGTTGAATGATATTAGGACAGCATAAGTTCTCATAACACAGCATCCTAAAACAGAGAAAGTTCCCGAAACAGAGCAAAAGCAGAGCAGCAGACAGCACACAGCGCCACCTGTCGGCAGCAGTGGCCTCATGCGATGACAATAATAATAATAATAATATTTAGTAAATAAAAAGAGTATTCCATGACACCGGTTGTTCTAATCCTGTGTCGCGGACTTCAAAAGTACTAATTTTGATTGAATTCTTATTATGATTTGTGATCGTAGTCTCTCAAATACATAATTGAATGCCACATGAGTGACTAGTAAGATTGTGCAGTAAAGCTTTATTGGTAGTGTATGTGACAGAACAACCTCACGAATTTCTATAGTCTGAATCAAAGAAAACTCTTTATGGATGTGGGACAAACATGCACATACCGTAAAACTCGAGTTTGGGAGTTCCACTACGCTAAAACAATCTGTAGAACATCCAGCCAAGCGTTGGAGCCGATGGAGCGCACCCTCCTCACCGGCTACTACAGCCATTTGCCCTTGACGAAAGGCAACGAGCCATGAAATTCACGAAAAAATTGTTCATGATATATTGAAAGGCTTGTAGAAAGTACATGAAAACAGTAGATACCCTGAGCATTCTATTTACTATTATTAGTTGGGACCTGTGAAATTTCTATAAAACGCAAGCATTATTTGTAACGATATCTCAGACTCGTATCATTTGTACGGAATGTGAAAATATGTCAGACGACACATCTTCTACCTATGAGCTGCTATAATAGTAGCTACTAGATTAAATTTAAACTTGACTCCTCTTCATCCTTCATCTAACCTTACGCTTCTCAACTAACCACACGCACCTAATATGCCTTCTATTCACATTCTGTTTCAATCGTATTAACTCATCTTCCCTGACTGCGTTTCTTCTGTTTGTCTTCAATGCTTTAAAATAAGTACTTATGCATTGCTCACTCGTTCGACTACCAGACCCATTGAAATTCCTCGGTATTCACTTATTATTTGTTATTTTGTATTATCACCCGCGAACGAAGTGAGAGAGGTGATAATGTTTTCGTTGAAGATTTAAGTATATATATATATATACAGTGCGACCCACGGTATAAGTCCAATTTGATGTTTCTTTAAAACTATTATTTCCTGTTAATATAACTTGATACTTCTATTGTATGTCACAGAGTAATCATGTACAATGTTCATAATGCTATTGTGTGAGAAATTGTTTGCTTGACACCATTTGAAACTTGCGTTTATCTAATCCACCCGCTATTTCCTGAACCACGATATTAGTCTCAGGTATCAAAATTAGTTACATATGATGAATAAAACACAAATTAACTATCAGTTTATTTATTAATTACTAAATAATACTTCAAAAAGTTCTTGGAACATATTGCAACAGCAAACAAGGCACAATAAACAAGAAACAATGAGCTCCTTTATTAATGTAACGGCCATTACGTTCATGATCTCAAAAATGAGGTCATTAACGGAATGAGTCAATTTCTTAATAGTAGTACCATCGATGAATCTTGCAGCGACTTGTATATATGGCCTCCCACAATTCTGCTTTTGAAGAAAACTGCTTACCCTCTGTATAAATTTTGCGCTTGATGATAGACCACAGATTTTCAATTGGGGTCAAATCGGTCACACCATCAAATTCTGGTTTTTGAACCCCAAAGAAGCCAGGTATTCTTTGGTAGCTCTGGCTGAATGCGAGGGTGCATTGTCTTGCATGAAAACCAGCTTTCTGTGAAGATCCAACGTCTGGTCGTCAAACCAAGGAACAAGACATTCATCGAGTAGGGCGCAATAATTAGCAGACTTTATTTTAACTCCTTCACAGAGCATTGTTGGACCTACAAGTTTATCCTTCATAATTCCAGCTCACAACATAACACCGCCACCACCTTGATGGCGGCGAAAACGATGGTGGAGCTTGGCCTCAAATCCGACCCATCCTTTAGACCATCCGTCTGGGCCATCGAGAGTCACTCTGATCTCATCTGTGAATAAAACGCGCTTCATATCCTGTTTCATATAAGACCTAGCCCACTCAACTCTCAGAAGCATGTGCCTTTGTGTCAATGGAGGCTTTATTTTGGGAGATTTCACATTTGCAATAGTCTCCAAGATACGGTTTCGCGTAGTTTTTGACACTTCATTTAGACCAGAGCTTTCAAAAATTATTTTGCTTGTCCTTCCCGGCTTTTTGAAGACTTGACGTTTAATTTTTCTGATATCCCGCTTGTTCACAGCTTTTATTTTACCTTAATCAGACCGCGTCTTCCGATTGGAAGGATCCCTCGAAAACGTTGAATTGTTTTAACATGGCGGCCTAAACTCCTGGCATTAGACGCACATGAGGTCTTCTTGGCCGTTTCTTTGATAATGGTTTACTTCTCTTCGTCTGTAAGATCCTTAGCAGGTCCCATTTTGCATCTATCTGATACTAAAAGTCTGTGAATCTTGCTTGCTTCTTTATTTATTTGTGTCTTGTTTGCACACAGTTTCTTTACTCTTAGAAGGGAAGAAATTCGATTGATTATAGGGCACAGCCCCCCAATACTTCCATACTTATTATACTAAAACTCCGTGAACCGTGCTTGCTTGCATGCTTACTTATTTATTAACCTGTGTCTTGCTTAACACAGTTTCTTCGCTTTTAGAAGGGAAGAAATTTGAGGTATTTGTGGGAGGGGGGGGGGCAGCCGCATTTTTTCTCTGGGTTAGCTCTTTAATTCGATTGGATTTTGTGATACGGAAGTTAAACTGAGCTGGGCCTCAAGAACGGCCATGATCAATTAATTCATCGGTTCCATGGGCAATACAACTGAAATGCGTAATATAAAAACTGACTTCGCTTACAGCCTGGTTGTTGAATATTCAGGAGAGAAGCAAAGAAGCTGTTGATGGCGACCAGTACGGGCAGGTGTGGACGGCCGAACAGTGTGTGGTCTATGACCAGCCGAATAACACCTGTTTTTTTTTTTGCGGCAGCAAAGACGATCGTGATGACCCAACGATTCCCGGGGCGTCTAGTACAGTATACAAAGTAAAATTATTTCCTTTGAAGGTTTCAATTTAGAAGAGAATGGCAAGGGTAAAAACTCGCAGAAAAAGCATGATTGATATTTTAAAAGAAAACAAAAGTTCGCATCTCTAAAATTTGAACGTTTCAGCCTTCAAGGCCATTATCACATCTGGAATAGTAAAATGTAAAGCAATTTAGCAAAAATTACACCAATAGTTGATTTGTACTATTATCGAAATGATCTAAATAGCAACCTGCTTATGGAAGTAAAACCTATCGAGAAGCTATCTATGCATTTACAAGTTGAAGTTGATAAGGGGACTGCATATCATTGAGAGGTAGCTAATGACTGTAAATAAAGAGATTCTAAAATACGCAGTTTCCATGGGGTAGCAGCTGTCCCTAACACAGTGAAATCGTCTAAACGCACGAGAACTTTGCACTGCTCGACATGGCATCTAACGGCAGACTGAGTATAAGTTAACATCAAGCGACAGGCTTGTCTGATTTATGACCCGCTTCTTTAGTTTCCTAGGCCTGCTTTCATATCATGAAAATTATTGTGGTGGACCTTTATATGACCTTGTGAGTAGAGGTGTTCTCAACATACGGTACCTACTGTGTAGTGTTTCACTTCTGTTCCTTTACAGTTTGTCTAATATTTAACTTATTGGAAAGCAACACCTTGCCTAGCTGAAAAATATACCTTAGAAACTGACTATTTACCATGTGATGTTAATTAGCAAATTATTTTCCTGCAGTGCTTTACCGGTTAATATTAACTAGCAAGACCCGGGAAAATTCCACGGTTAGTTAATGTTCTCACTTTCTAAAACGAGGCAATTGCAACCTACGCTATTATAACTCACTTTAGTTCGAACTAATGCAGCTTCTCAACCTAACTTACCCCATAAATAGCGCCTGTCCCTTAATCCTTACGAACTGCGTCTAACCTCAAGTCTAATGCACACGAGAGTCGAAACGTAGGAACGCGAACGTTCCTCCCTACTCTTCCCATTACGCTGCAGTGGATGCAGCTTCCACTTATCTGATATTATTGCATTAAGAAACTACTTAAACTCCTAGCCGCGGCATATATTCCACTACAGTAAGGGCCTCTTGCTCAATTTCGAATCTCGCTCTGAATTTCTATTGAGTTTCAATTCGCAATTGTACAAATTTGGGATCGATATGTCTTAATGGATTCAGCCGTTACCATTCGAACAGAAATGTGTGTTCCAAGAACGCGCAGCACTTCCATGTTCCGTCTCGTCTGCAGCGGAACCCGTGTAGCCTATGCTAAGCCGTTGCCCGTCTATCCTAAGTCACCCTATACAACTTATCTACAGTGGACACTATGATATCACCGTTGGATCTCGCAGATGTTTTACTAGCAATGTTTTCGCCCTTGTATGTCATGATGTCGACATAAAGACAGCATAAAAGTAAATATAACAATCTCATGATTCGGAGAAACTTTTCTCATTGCTTTTCTTCTATATTTACACGCCTTCGCTAACCTCTGTTTCTCATTGTCTCAAGAAAATATTATTTAGACTTTTAAATTTTTAACATTTCCATTTCCAGCGGAGTACTTCATCTGATAATTTGAGTTCTATAGCGGGACCCGTGTTTGCTCTATACAGTCCCCCATAATTTTTCTATTCCATTTTATGCGATAGCTTTCCCACAAGATACAACAGATTCAGCCCCCATTTTTTCAATAATTCATTCATATCGCCGTAAGCCATTTTCTGTAAGTTTACATCATTCTCTAAGCATCGCGCTCGCACTTCAAAACAGCTTTAAAGATGAAGCAGTTTAGGACAGCCCGCTGCACCGTATTCTGGCTATGAATTTTCCCTCATTTGGATCGTCATGCGATATCAGCAACGTGAATATTACAAGATATGGAAATCGGTACGTAAGAAACGTGTACAATGAACTTCATGTCTTTGCTTCGAAACCGAAAGAAAATTTTTTCAAGAGCGAGCGGAGAGCAGACAGCGATGGTTGAACTTATTTCCTGCAAAAAGTAGAGCTTCTTACAAGTTGAAGTTTCCCCTAATACTGAAAAGCGTAACATGCAGACACATGGACGTACGGATGGAGCCTCAAGCAGAATTATAATCCTAATAAAATAAAACGCTTCGTGCATTTATTCATTTAGTTCCTGTCGCTTCTTAATGAATAGATAGGCGAAAAATAGGCCAGGTTGCAGATTTTGTATTAAGATGCATTTTCATAGAGATTGATGACCAGGTTGTAGAAGATGGCGAAAATGAGACCCTTGTCCCTGTACTTGAAAGCAGTTCTTGCTAAAACCCCTTCTTGAAATCGAAACAATGAGAATATTTACAAATTATTATGCAACAGATGATCAACAAAGCACACACGAAGCGATGATTTTTTTGCGGGGCAGTAGACACAATCATTTCTTCTAGCTGTCTTTCTTTGATGGAGCAGTTTTCATTCTTCAAGAGAAAAACTTGAATGTACTCAAGGCTGATCTTTCGATATCTAGGATACCCCGCTGTGAATTTAATTAAATTCAAATGTTTTGCTGCTAGACAGTGGATATTTTTTTTTCCGCCTTCACCTAAGGCGGGGGACGATTGTGCTACTTATCTTATTTGACAAGTTGAGTTGGATGTTGTGGCGTATTCTTGAGATACATTAGTAACAGAAGCATGTTAAATGGTCTTCGGTAATTACTCGCGGTCATTATTGACAGCGCGGGCGCTTCGGTGAGAAACAATATATTAATCAATAAATTAAATAAAATATGATTTCGTAACATTGTGATATATTCACTCAGTGTCTGACGCACTCACTGACTGATTCAGCCACAGACTGTTTTACTCGCTGACTGATTCACTCGCTGACTGATTCACTCGTTGAATGATTCACTCGCTGACAGATTCACTCGTTGAATGATTCACTCGCTGACTGATTCACTCACTGACTATTTTACTCACTGACCACAATATTAATTTCGCTGAGAAATCTTAACACCTTGCGTGTTCAATAGATTGTTCAAAATTTCTTCTCTCTACCAGTTTTTGTGCTATATTACAAGGTAACATATAGGCGAGTTGTTAGCACTGGCAATGATTTTCCAAGAGAACACGAAAAGGGGCTCGTTGGGGAGCACTGCCGCAATGAAAGCATTGCCACTGACAATAGAAAGGTTCTCTCCAAATTGTGTTATCAGTTTACACCAAAATACAAAACCTAATTATTAGCCGTGCCAAAGTTACTGCGCTGTCAGTGCCGCACTACCAGCCGTGTCCCAGCTGACGTCAGAGAGCAACACCACATACCTACAGTTCGTTATCGCGTAACTGTAGTGGGAGCAGTGTGTGTATAGTATATCCCGTGAGTTTGTCTGTCCGCAGCTACACATCTACGCCCAGGGCACTTTCGGCTGGTGTGCTGCGTAGCAGGTGTGCTTTGTCTTTAGGCGCATCCCCTGACAGCGGGCTGTGTGTTTCCGGACATATATTCTAGCTGAAACTCAATCGTCGATATACCTATCGCTTTCAAGAACAAATTTCCGTTCCCTGGATTGAGAAGACACTGCTTCGGGAAGACGGTGCAGCACTGGCCATTATCCAATAGATGATATCTCCACTTGCATTTTCACAGCGTCTTAGATTTCTTATCCGTGACCCTTACTACTGAAAGTTAAAATTGACAACTCGTTTCCTCATCTAACGGACAAGCCAAATTACGACACATAAGTCTGTCTTTAGTATTCTGCAGAGCATGCATTGTATACTAGCTGATTTACCAACGCTGACGAAAACCAAGGCTGCTGTAGTAAATACGTCACTTTAAGAAAGTACAAATGATCGGACCTGTCGATATTCCGCCGCCCGCCCTGAAATTGGGGCTGTAGAATTTTCGGTTGAGTTTCGGCCAGATTTCACTGAGTGGAACTGGCGGACAATATTTTAGCTGCAAAAAGGGGGCACTGCGACCCCTTTGGCAGGGCAAGAGGGGAGACTTGCCTCTTGTAATCAATAGCTCGCTCTGCCAGCTCTTCTCGAGCAGCAGCTGTCTGGTCCTGAGCTGCACTTTATTGCAAGCGACTTTTTCCTTCCGTCTGAAGTGCGTCTGTGACACAACTTGTGTTCTAGCAGCCTTACTGCTGCCCAGGCTTCAAATTCACTTGGTGTACCACAAGTAATATTAACAAGACAATATAGAGCATGTGCTTATCAACCATATCGAAGTGATTGCCCAAAAGTGCAATCATCAATTGCCCCTCTTCAATCCGGCACTGGCATCGGCTTTTCTTTCTCAAAAATGGTAAAATGTTCGTTCTGTTTCTAATAGGCTAGAAACCTGCCAACATTAATGCCAGCAGTACGTATGCTAATAGTTTGGTTTAAAGGCAGAGCGCATTTTTGCCCCCGCCAAGGAGGTTATGTTTTCGTCGTGTCTGTCTCTCTGTCTGTCACCAAGATAACTCAAAAAGTTCCGAACCGATTCGGACGAAATTTACAGGGATTGTTAAGTATGTTTGGCGGAACAGATGATTAACTTTTGGTGAAGATATGTCTATCCGTTTGATTGTTTGTCTGTTTTTTTTTTTTTGTTTGTTTGTTTGTTTGTTTGTCTGCCTCATTTTTCTCAATGCCATAACTCAAAAAGTTATGGATGGATTTTATGAAACTAACATGAGTTGTTAGGCATATAACAATGAGTAAATGACCAAATTTTGGTAACGATTTGTTTGTTCGTTCGTTTGTCACTGTTTTTAATTTTATGCTTGCTAGCACAATAGCTCAAAAAATAATGAATGAATCTTTATGATATTTATAGGGATTGTTATTATTGATATAGGACATAAATGATCAAATTTTGGTGCAGATCGGTTTGTTCGTTTCTATGTTTGACTCACGTTTGTCATAACGTGTGTTAGCAGTGCTCTAGTTCTTATATAAGAACTAGTGGCCCGTGCCGTCATTATAAATGACGGCAAAAAATTAACACTTCACCAAAATCCCCAATGCCTTTTGGGCTTCCTCATTTTTCCCCTATCTAATACTGAAGAAAACGATTCCAAGGTACCCAACTTTTTTTCGCCTTTTGAAATCTGAATTTTCTCCTATCTTATTAGTTCTATTTTTCCCCTATCTAATACTGAAGAAAAAGATTGCAAGGTATCCAACTTTTTTTTCGCCGAAGAAAAAGATTGCAAGGTACCCCACTTTTTTTACATTTTGAAATCTGAATTTTCTCCTATCTTATTCCCATAGAGCGTGACAGGAAAGATATAAATACATAAATAAA
>LQNS02000231.1:989464-1015211 GCA_001587735.2 Parhyale hawaiensis
TTTTTTACATTTTGAAATCTGAATTTTCTCCTATCTTATTCCCATAGAGCGTGACAGGAAAGATATAAATACATAAATAAATAAATAAATAAAAACACGACGTGAATTATTATATAGTACTGATGAGCTGGATACACTCGACTGTGACATATACGTATATTTCTGATTTTTTAGGCAGAACGTTTATTCGAGAAGCTCTCTGAAGAGTAAAAATAAAGAGCAAGCAATGGAGTTTTCTCGAAGTACCAATTTTTTGCCGTCATTTACTGCCGGACGCTGCTCAGATGACTTAATTGAAACAGAGAGCCGCAGAGCCAAATTCTTCGCTGTTATTTCGGACAGCGCGGGCACTCTAGTGAATGTACGTCATACAAAACTAAAATAGACAGCCAGATCTGTGGAAGCTCAAGACGGTTTATGCTATAACCATAACCTCATCTTTACCTCCGCCTAGGAGGTTATGTTTTTATCGAGTTTGTCAGTTTGGTAGCTTGTTTGGTTACGTGGCTGTCTGTCACTACGATAACTAAAATAATTATGGACAGATCTTTACGAAATTTACAAGATTGTTGGGCATGTTAGAAGGAACAGATGATTAACTTTTGGTGATGATCCGCTCAACCGTTTGTTTGTGTGTCTACCTATTTTTTCTTGGCAATATAACACACTAAGTTATAGACGGATCATCATACAATTTACAGGAATTGTTGGGACGCTACTAGGAACAAATGATCCATATTTTTGTGATGAGCTGTTCGTCCGCTTTTGTGTCTGACTAATGTTTACTACGACGTTTGTCAGAACATAACTCATAAATTTAAAGACGGATCGTCATAAAAATTAGAGAACTTGTTATTAATGTCATTAGGCATAAATGGTCAAATATTAGTGATGATAAAAAGTAAATCCGACTTTCAATAGTAATTTGAATTTTTCCATAACGTTGTCGTGCTTGGCGTAGTTATAATATGCGCTCTCACAGCGCTCTAGTAACGAATGTGACAATTTAGAAGAGTAGAAAAACGTCTCCCCTGAAGACAGTTTTCGATAAATAGTGCCGTCCATTAACACGCATTGATAATTACCGACGATAGACCTCACATATTGGATTGGATCGAGGCAAGAGGAGGATGGCGATAAGGCGACTGAGTTAACTGATCACGCTGCTACCCAGCCTGTCAGCATAACAGCCTGTCAGCCTAACAGCCTGTCAGCATAACAGCCTATCAGCCTAACAGCCTGTCAGCCTAACAGCCTGTCAGCATAACAGCCTGTCAGCCTAACAGCCTGTCAGCCTAACAGCCTGTCAGCATAACAGCCTGTCAGCCTAACAGCCTGTCAGCCTAACAGCCTGTCAGCATAACAGCCTGTCAGCGTAACAGCCTGTCAGCCATGCAGAGGAGAGACAGCGCTGTCATATTTGGTTATTTCATTCATTGGAGACGACAGCGCAGCGGTTGCCCGCACTACTTCCCAATTGGAAATTTACAGGCATTTATTCGTTGTTATCGGATGTCCTTCACTATCTACTCATCGGCAACCGATCAATGCCTGTAATATTGTGGCCAGCGACCCAAGCCTTGCAAGAGTTTGCAATAGGCTGCTGGTGGCACTCCAGGGACCTACCTTGAGTGAACCACTGAGCTCATCCTCACTGATGCCTGCGCACTACAACACTCAGCCACCCCGCTGCTTTTGTACCAAACTATGGTGACGTTTGTAGCCGAAATAGACCCGGCTGATTGCCCCACAGTCAGGGTCGTCAAGGGTCTCCTTGATCTCGTGACTCAAACAGACTTATCAAATGATCAGCTTCAAGTACATCCGGCTCCATTGAAGCAGCAAATTTTTCCTTTAGAGAGTCGTTAGAGGTGTTTTTTAGGGGAACATCCACCGAAAATCCATTCGCATTTCCTTGATTATAGCAATCCGGTCTTGATCGCTCAAGTCTGTTCCAATTGATCAGCACTTCCATTTCTCATCATGATGCCCTCTAATTGCAAGATAGATATGACTCAAACACGGCACAAAGTTTCGTTTATTCGGTTCATTAAAACACCAGTGACGATCAAGAAAAACATGCACTATATTATAAAGAGCAGTTTGTTGGTTGCTTGCTTCCTAGCTTGGTTGGTTGGTGAGTTGCTCCTGCACGATGTGAAGGATTTAGCTGGGAGAAAATTCATCCACTGAATAACAAGATTAGGAGGCAGGCAATTCGGGTTCTAAGTTGCTATATTTGATATTGTTTGTGGAATATGCTCGAGCTACTGCACTTTCTGATGTCCGCCTCGCTAACAGAAGCTGTTAGCTGCTACTTGTTATCCTTTCGAGTGCGAGGTATACGAGAGGCTCAATCTTGGTTGCAGTTTTCCTTTCTGTCGTGCATATCCGTTTCGCTTATACTTTCATTAGCTCAGTTTCTTCGTGGTAGTTGAAACTTCACGCTGAGCCGAGGCCAAAATATTCTCAGTTCTTAATGTTGCCGCCAAATTACGATCCTGATGGTTTAACTGCTGGTATGCATGATGCAGAAGAAACTGAGTATATCCATTGAATTCTTTTGATTAAACTATGTATATTTTCTTCGTGCCAGACAAGGCGCTTTTGATGGGAGGACAAGCCCAAATACTCTCTGGGCGAGTAAACACATGGCTTTGTCACGTGATCGAAGCTGGCGTTTGGAGTCCTTGAAGTGGCTGAACCGCCATGCAGTGGGACGAAGGCAGTGATCTGCACATATAATTATGGAAAATACAGACAGGCAGCTTTTCAATATTTTTACAAGAAATTGTGTCTGAAGATTATATATCCCAGTGCTCACCCTGTTACTTCCATCATAAGATGGTATATAGAATACAAGTTTCCTTTACATACTTCCACCCGCTCGGAATTTCGTCGATGGTTAATGGTTATAAAAATTTGAGCTCAGGACTCCTTCTTATATAGGCTGCGTGAGGCAATGCCGCTCTCCGATTGGATAAGCCTCTCAGCCAGTTCAAAGGGAAAATTTACTCGAAACGCCCCCGTAGTGTAAATAGAGACGGTGCGCTCCTCCCTATTAGAACCTCCTTGGTGCCAGATGACGTTCCAGCATTTCAAATGAGTTTTTACGTTCAGGAGGGAAATTTTGTTCTCACAAACTAATGACAGATCAATTGCTCTTCTTCCAGAATATAAACCACTAAATACACTCCCTCTGCCGTATCTCATCATAATTTAGTTAATTATTTTCTATTCAAAGATATTGGTATCCTACTTACGGACTTTGTGTATATCACTCGTTATTTGAATTTTGGCTGTGCCCTATAGACGAGTGTCGCTTAGACGCTCGGAAGCTCGGTCAATTAAAACCTTCTACAGCAAACATCCTATTACTACTCCTGTAAACTATTGAACCTGAACGTCCTGTAGTCCAATCAATGCGAAACTGATGATAACACAACTTACGTTGATGGTGGAACAACAAGCCTGCATTTATGAAGGATATTTTGCAGTAAAACCTCTACCCCAAGGAAGAACAATGTAAAGTTCATTATGAACTTATTGCTGACATTTTTGACGGCTGGTTACTTTAATTTCTACTAAAAAATCGATTAAGTCGGCATTATCCAGGCACCCAAGCAGTGCTTGTCAGTACGGATAGCGACGTCTCTCGAAACACAGTTTCATTCCGTCCCTTTATTGAAAAAAGATAGGAGAAAATTCAACTGCCGAACGCCAAGAGCATGAAATGGGAAGACATTCGAACCTCAACTTAATATAAGGTACCAGCAACCTGCGGATATTCCACTGAACGAAAACAATATTCTTCAGAAAGACAACAGACGGTGTTGTGCTTACTATATTGGAGAGACAAGGAAGCAAATGAGTCAGAATGTTTCAGCATCTACGCTTTCATTTAGAACAAGATAAAAACCTGCTAACTTTAATAGTAAAATTTTTAATCATTTCTTTGGTGCTGGCCATAGATTAACTACTGGAAGCTTCAAAATATTATTATAGTCCGATCAATATGGCTTGAAACTTTCAGAATCAATCTTTATACACGAACAATCGCCAAAACTTAACGATCATACTTCTTTCACTGAATTTTTTATCTTCAATTGATGGATTTCATAGGATAAAATCTTCCGGTAAATATGATACATCGAAGTTGTACTTTGTTTCACCCAATTTAAAAAGTTCTTAACCTGCTTTCCTGAAGATGATTCAATAATAATTATAAAGTCAACTAATAATTAAATAAAATTTAACATTTCGGGAAGAGTTCCTATCACCCGAAAGGTAACTAGAAACCTATCAGCTATAAATACAAAGTTTTATTTCGTATATTTCAATTACAGGGGGAGCTTAGAAGTTATCGTATGGGAAGTCTAAAACCTAAATAAACAATGTTTCTTGGAGGGGCCGGATGTCGGCGCCTGTACAGTGAGCGGATGTGGGACTAACTGTGGATAGTGCGAAGCAGTATAGCTGAGGTCATAATGTTAAGGCTGGGTCTTTTTCTACGGGTTTAGAGGTACTCTAATGTTGTGATCTCGATTGGGTTAGAAAAGTCTATAATAGACAAGTTATTCTTGCTGAAGGGATGGTTGTTTTACTCAGCATGCCGGCGGGGAGGTGCGTGTGAGGGTTTTGAGAGTGGTAAACCGGTTCGAATAGATGCTCCTAAATGTTGGTCAATACGGGCATTGAAATGTTGTCCACTGCGACCGATGTACGAGGTATTGCATCCTCTGCATTGGAAACGGTAGATAACACTTGACAAAAGATGTATGGGAGGTTTGTCATTAAATTCAAAGTAGGACTCTATGGTGAATGTGTTTTTGTATGAAAATGTGAAGTTTATATTCGAGTAAGTTTCAGAGAGGAATGCTTCAAAAGTGTTCACCATACTAATAGAGGCTTTGTTGTAGTACGGAAGCGAGTGAAAGCAGTGTAATTTACGAAAAAAAAAAAATTTTTAATGCCGGGATCGAACAGTTTGTCTAGGAACAATTTGCAGTACTGGTCCGACAACAGTAGTGCAGCCGACATCAGGTTTCTCCAAGTAGCTTTGTTCATTCGCGTTATAGACTTCTCCCGATAACACCTATGCTCCTCCTGTAACTGGAATAAAAGAAATAATTTTTTGTATTCATAACTATAATACTTCCATTTACCTTTCTGATGACGGGTAAATATTCCCGAAACGTAAATTTGATTTTGTTATTAGTCGACTTTATTGAAGATGATTTTCGAATAATCGAGAGCTTTAAATGAAAAGAAATATACTACTACTTTGAAAAAAAGTCCTTAATTTCTATTACTGTCCATATTTTTCACAGATATCTCAGATCCGTATCAACATACGAAATGTGAAAATGTTCCAAGTCAGGCCGTGAATAGTCTGCCTGAGGCCTGCGAGCTGTAGCAGCTGAAATTTGAACTTGATTCCTTCTGCTGTTGATCCCTTCCCGTGTCGTTTCAAGGCAACCCTAATTTTCCCCGATCTAATCCTGATGAAAGCGTCAGTGTGCCACTACTTACCTCCGCCAAGGAGGTTATTTTTTCGTCGGGTTTGTCTGTCCGGCTGCCATCAAGGTAACTCAAAAAGTTATGGACCTATTCCGACAAAATTTACAGAGATTGTTATGCATGTTAAGAGAAACAGTTGATTTACTTTTTGTGAAGATCCGTCCATCGGTCTGCTTGTTTGCTTGTTAGTCTGCCTCATTTTTATTAATATCTTAACTCAAAAAGTTATGGACGGTTTTTTATGAAATTTACATGAATTGCTAGGTATATCACGAAGAGTAAGTCACCAAATTATTTTAATGATCCGTTTGTCACCGTTTTTTATTTTGTGTTTATTAGTACAAAATCTTAAAATTAATTAGTAGATCTTTATGAAATTTATTGGAGTTATTAGTAATTGTAAATGACATAAATGATTCAATTTTGGTGCAGATCTGTTTGTTCGCTTGTATGTTTGAGTCATGTTTATCATAATGTTCGTTAGCAGCATAACTCAAAAAGTTACAAATAGATCTTCAAGAAAATTGCATAAGCTGTTATAACTATAAAACGGTACAAATAATTTGATTTTGGAGTAGATACAAAGAAAATCATGGTTTCAGAGCCAATATGAATTTTTCGTTAGCGTTGCCTTGCTTGGCGAAGGTATGCCCTCTCAGCGTGCTCTAGTTAACTAAGTAACTAGCTATTTCTCACGCTCACTTGGTTAAGGGATTAGAAAGGAGAAAATTCATTTACTGAGAGAGAAGATAAAGGTGGCGGAAAATACGAGTCCTAAGCTACTACCCGAACAATATAAAAACACCGTCGTGTCTTTATATATTAGTATATTTCGTGTCACGCTATTAACGAAAACGACAAAAAGTAGACCAGGCTGCAGATTTTGTAATATTGTTGCACACTGATGAAGATCGATAAACGAAGTTAGACCAGCTCGTAGAAGATGGCCAAGTTGAAATTTTCATATTTTTAATGCAGTTCTTGCTCAGACAACGTTAGAATCTTAACAATGAAGCTACTTACAGCTCCTCTTAGCGCTGCCATGGCATCTGATTTTTATTATTTTTCCATACATTGAAGCTATATTTGCTCTCAGTTCACGGTATATAAATTGAGTAGATGAACAACAAAGCACAAGAAAAGCGATTATCTACATGTGCGGTGGAGGAGACCCTGCAATTATTTTCAGTTAACTATCTTCTTTTTGACGGAACAGTTCACACTTGAGCGCAATGAGGAATTTAATTAATTCAAAGATACTTCACTGCTTGCTAATATATGCTGTTTTTTTTATTCTTTTGCATGTCATCTAAGGGAAAGTAGAAGTGCATTGAGTTGAAACGGAAAACACTCATCTCTCTTGACACTATATGAGTTGGCCGTTATAGCATATTCTATAAAGCAAATTATAGTTAAGAAGAAGAAGGCTCATCACAAATTCATATTTGACAATACCTACCGCTTAAGCTACTGCACTTTTTGAAACTTGAATTGTTCGGAAAAACAATTCTGACCTATCTGATATCATTTTGAGCGTGGTGCATCAGAGGCTAAATCGTGGATAGAGTTTTCGTTTCTGTCGAGCATTTCTCTTATGTCTTCGTTGGGCGAATTTCTTTGTAGCAGTTGAAATTTCATGCTAAGCATCGGTCAAATCATTTTCAATTAATATTGCAGGCAAATTCGATTCTGAGGGTTTAACTAAATGCCGGTTTCCAGGATACAGTAAGCATTGGGCGTTTCCGGTGATTCCTTTCAACTGAGCTCTATATGTTCGTTGTCATTTAACTTTCAAATATTTCAACGCTTAAACTTTCATTTTTATTTGCAGGAGGGAAACTTTGTTCTCCCAAACTCATGACGGCATGACTTTCGTTACTTTTATGAGGCATAATTTTTGCAAAGAAACTTGCATCGTCAACAAGAACAATAGAAAGCTTAATTAGAAAATGACTGCCATCATTTTTGACCACTTGTTACTCTAGAATTAACATATTGAGTAAATCAATGTACGTTGGTCATTTCCAATAATGTTTCATAAAATACCGATTATCCTCTTTAAAACTAATTACTTTCTTCGAATAAGGTCACCCCCAACTGCCTACGGTAAACGTTGGTTTCGTATAGTATGTAGCGCAGTGGACGGAACACTTTAAATAAATTTTACTAGTTTGAAATCTAACGGTTTCCTTCCTTGCAGTAATACTGTCATAATATGATCAATTCTGTCTTTTCAGTTTTATACTCTATGTTATAATAATGAAAATATTTAGTAGAAATTGATACGATATGGTCAGGGCTTTAGAAGTGTGTGCGAGATCTCTCTCAAACAATGACTTCTGATTGCCGAGAGAATACTAGAGAAATAATTCAAGGATCAAAAGAAGATGAATGATACCGACCTGCTCTACGGAGCTACGAGAGTAAGTCCTAGTGGCGTCCCATTCACAACAGCTGGTGGGGCACTGCGGGGGCGGCAGGCGTGTAAGGAGAGGGTGGTCCGGTGTCGAAGGAACGCGATGGACAACAGCTTGCTGAGGACCATGGACCCGACCCACCAAATCAACAGCAACTGGAATTTCTCCAATGCGAGACACACAACACTGAAGCCCTTGCTGGTGGTGTTCCTGCTGGCTTCCCTCTTGTTCAATTACACAGGTTAGTAATTTGGAATGACTTACCCTCTGCTGCCCAAGCATATCTTTCTCAGACCTGCTAAAGTTTGCACTGGCCGCGTTACACTGTTTTTTTGCTAAGAATTTTTAAACGAATTGTCGGATCACTGTGGCATTTCAATGCAAGGCCTTATACACCCCTACCTAATTTATGGCCTACATAGCATATTACTATATGTGTTTACAGAGGAGTTTACTTAGTTTGATATGCATCATTTGTATGTCTGAGTTAGGCGGAGTGTATGTACTGGATTCCTAACGGACAAGAAGCAGGATACGCTTCAGCACCGCAGGCATAAGTTGCAAGAGTAAACCAAGCGGTGTCAGGAGCAAAAGTTTTGTACGTACCTAAGACGATAGCAGTGCCTCTTCTATGTAAACAGTGTTGCTGACTTAGATACATACACTTCTGATCAGATGCTTAAGACCACTTGAAAATGTAAAAAAAAAATACGTTTTGGGGGATAAATAAATTCCTCCTACTAAGGATCAGTAAATCCTAAAGGTAAAAAGTGAGGAAGACGAAAAATACCTGTAGTAACAATTTATTAAGAAATGTACGTGTTAATCAGGTGATGAGTTTTCAGTTGATCAAACTGATGAGAATAGGGTAATAAATAGTTAGTTCTAAGATAATTTCCGTTTTTCCGGATCAGTTACAGGCTTGCACTAATAGTGTCAAGGTGTCACTATGCCCAAAGCCAGTAAACTCTCTGATTTAGAACGTGGTCAAACTGTTGAACTGCATAAGCAGAGTTTGGCGCAACGTGCAATCGCAGCTGATACTGTGATTTGCAGTTTCCAAAATGAAACGCGAGCTATGAAACATCAAAATAGTGGTAGACAGACAATAATTTCCCTTGCATACAGTAGGAAAATTAAACGGGTTGTTTCTCAAGACACAGGACACTCTTCCAGGCAAATTAATGCACTCACAGATGCTGCTTGCAGTTCTGTAACCATCAGGTGACACTTTCAACAGAAGCGCATAAAGAACAAAACAGCATCTGAAAGGTGCTTAGTTGCTTCCGTGTCACAAAGTGGCTCGTTTACAGCTTGCCCAGAGCACCAAACATGGGACATTGAAAAGTGGTCTAAAGTTTTGTTTTCTGACGAAAAAATTAGTTTAGTTTGGATGGCCTTGATTGTTTCCAACAGTTCTGGAATAACCAAGAGATGCCTCCAGAAATATTTTCCAAGCGTCATACCTGTGGAGGCTCCGTTATGGTATGGGGTGCCTTTTCCTAGAGGGGAGCAATGAAGCTACAGGAGGTGTAGGGTGGTCAAACAGCTGCTGGTTATGTCGCATGTTGCAAGGATGATCTTTGTGGACAAGGATCTTCGATTATGAGGTGATGAACGGTTTTTCAGCAACATAATGCAGCAGTGCACTCTGCCCGCTCCCAAGGAAATGGGGTCCCTGTTTTACATCATCCAGCATGTTCGCCAGACTTGAACCCAATAAAAAATTATTAAAGATGAATGACAAGTGATGTTTGCGGAAGTAGAAAACAGTCTGTGATAGTAGAGGAACTTCGTGGTGCCATCTGTAGGAGCTGGGACAACATTCCTCCAATGCTCACGGAGACCCTCATTTCTAGTATACCACAAAGAATTTTCGAGGTTATCAACATGAGTGGAGGCAGTACTCCTTACTAAGTTTAAACTTTGTTCAGCTCAACTTTCTTGTCGAAAAGTCACCTACGATTTCTGTTTGTGGTCTTATAACTTAGATCAACTGAATATTTGACAAAAATGTACATTTCTTCATAAATTGTTACATGCAGCAGGTATTTTTCGTCTTTCTCACCTTTTACCTCTAGAAATTACTGATCCATAGTTGAAGAAGCTTATTTATTTATCACTAAAACGTTGTTGCTTTTAACATTTCCCAGTGGTTTAAACTTTTGATCAGGCGAGTGCTCAGTATATCTCTTTAAGGAAAATTGAACACATCCGGGTCAGTTAAAGATAGGCTCTATGCTGTCGGCCTACAACATCACTGTTCATCCATAGCTTCGCTGGCATTAGAGGGGCCGCAAGCGTTATGATTAGAAAGACATGGATTAGATCATCAAAAACGCAACTCGGAGCTAGACCAGGAGTGAAGCTGAGAACAAAGATATCGTAACCCGCCTACAAAAGTTGTATTGACTAACTACAAATGGGATTTGATATGTGTATGTCTAGCTCTTCGGGTTGTGCTAAGGGTTGTGTTAGACCTCATAGCCGATGCATATGAAGGGTCACTAGGTGGGTTAAGTGATTAATGCATGCACCATTAATGTGCCCTTCGTCTGTTGTTGTAAAGGTAGTTCACAGTAGTAGTCAAACATTCCAAATGTTGCCCAGCCGACAGTAAGACCGTGTTCACCGACCATCCAACTGTAAGACAGTGTTCACCGACTATTCAACTGTAAGACAGTGTTCACTGACCAGCCAACTGTAAGACAGTGTTCACCGACCATCCAACTGTAAGACCGTGTTCACCGACCATCCAACTGTAAGACCGTGTTCACCGACCATCCAACTGTAAGACCGTGTTCACCGACCATCCAACTGTAAGACAGTGTTCACCGACCATCCAACTGTAAGACCGTGTTCACCGACCATCCAACTGTAAGACAGTGTTCACCGACCATCCAACTGTAAGACAGTGTTCACCGACCATCCAACTGTAAGACAGTGTTCACCGACCATCCAACTGTAAGACAGTGTTCACCGATCGGCCGACTATAAGACTGTGTTCACCGATCAGCCGACTGTAAGATCATGTACACCGATCAGCCGACTGTAAGTCTGTGTTCACCGATCAGCCGACTGTATGACTGTTGTCACAAATCAACCGACTGTAAGATCATGCACACCGATCAGCCGACTGTAAGATCATGTACACCGATCAGCCGACTGTAAGACCGTGTTCACCGATCAGCCGACTGTATGACTGTTGTCACAAATCAGACGACTGTAAGACCATGTACACCGATCAGCCGACTGTAATACCATGTACACCGACCAGCCGTCTGTAAGACCGTGTACACCCATCAGCCGACTGTAAGACTGTGTTCACTGCTCAGCCGACTGTAAGACCGTGTACACCGACCAGCCGACTGTATGTTAGTGTGCACCGACCAGTCGACCGTAAGACCGTGTTCATTGACCAGCCGACTATAAGAGCGTGTCAACCCTGTTTCGATTTTTTAAAGGACACACTCACTGCTCTTGGAACTTCTGTTTCGCATTGCATAATGTACAGAAGCATAGATTACATTATATTCGACGGAGTATTCGTATACCAGCTAGGTCCTAAGAATGGTTTATGAAACTTCGGTAAAGGTTAAAGGTAAAGTCAACTTGACCGTACCTCCAACTTGGAAACCCGCATGCACTGGTTTGTGCTGCAGATATAGGCCAACAGGCCCCAGAGGAGTATACGTCTGCAGTCGATCACTGATTGTCTAGAGCTATGGCGCCAATGGCGGAAGACTTCCTGCAACTCTCTGCGACCTCCAACCCTCCCCATTGCTGGGGAAGGTCAGTAAACCCACAGTAGTACGCAGACCGGATGCTGACTGATCACATCTAGCGCAGCGAAGAACAGGCCCAGCTGGGAACGAGGCACAAACCAGCGACCTTGGGAGTCAATATCAGACGTTTTAGTCTGCAGAATGACCTCGGTAAAAAAAAACTGTTCATGATGCCTCACTATAGTGGTATTATGAACAGCTTTACTGATAATAAGCATAAATGTTTTGTTGACGACATTCATGATAATTTGGCATCGCCTAATGAACAATGCCACGTGTCTGAAGATGAAAATCGTCGAGTACTCACAAAGCTAAAGAATAACAATGCATCAGGGGCGGGCCATATCCCTGCTGAAGCATATAAATATAGTCCCCAAGGCTGGTAACGCTCTTAGCAATTTTTCTCACCAGGTGTTTTACTTTGGGTTTCCTCCCGGATATCTTATAAAAGCAAAGGAAAATGTGTAATAGGTAAGAGCAATTATCGACCCATTGTATTGGCTCCTTCTCCTTCGAAAGTAGTAGAACTAGTGCTAGAGAAATGAATGTCACCATTCATGATGACTGCAGATAACCAATTTGGCTTTAAAGCCGAACATAGAACGGAAATGGCTGTATTTACACTCAAACAGGTTATAAATCCCTTCACTGACGGTGGATGTCCCACGTACCTTTATTTTCTAGACGCTAAAGCTGCATTTGACCGTGTTCACCACTGCTCGCTCTTCAAGAGTATGATTGAGAGACAAATACCCCATTACATCGTTAAAACCTTGAAATATTGGTTCCAAACTCAGAAGTGCTTTGTAAAATGGGGAACAGCAATGTCATTTGCGTTTGGAATGACTAATGGCATGATGCAGGCAGGGTTACTCTCCCCGCTTCTTATGAAATCTTCATCATTGACAATATTCACACCCAACTGAACGCAGCCGGAGTAGGGTGCATATTAATGGTAAAGCAATAAATGCCCCAAGCTATGTTGATGACATGGTTCTTGCTGCCCCCATTCCAGCGGGCTCCAAAAGAACTTCTTACAAGTTGTGAGAATGAAGCTACTAAACTTTGTATTGAATATAATACTGTGAAAACTGTTTGCATGTAAACTAAACCTAGGAAACAAAAAACAAACCTGCCGGCGTATAAAGTGACATATCTCAATGATCTAGAGTTCACTTATATAAACAACTTCTCTCACCTGAGCCACAAAATCACAGATGATTTATATGATAACCAGGATATATCTAGAGAAAGAAACTCGGAAGCTCCACGACGTGGACAACATGCTATTGAGGAAGTTCGGTCACAGTTCTGAAGAGGTCAAGTGCCAGTTGTTTTCTAGCTATTGGTCGAACTTCAAGCAGAAAAACATTAGGGCGCCTAAGGGTGGCTTACTGTATAATGACATATTTCGCCCTCTTATGAATGTACCGAGTTCATATATGGGAATTACCCAGTTGCTGTTCAGAAATAGAGTTAGTTCGGCAATTGGGTAATTCCCCTATTCCCCCTATTTGCTCATAAGTATACTGACTGTTTGAAAGTCAAAACAAGAAAATATGCTTTCAGTCTCGAAAGTAAGAGAAAAATCAGCTAATTCGCTGATAAAAGTTGTTTTGCGATGACCCTGGCTACAGACTTTCAAATATGTATAGCCGATGGCAGCGCAAACTCTTACCAAACACATGCCAAACAACGAGCCGAAATTCAGTGTAGCGAGTACTAAGACTATCAACCGCTTTCTGTATCAAATTTAAGTCTATTAATAAGCTATGTTTAATAGCTATGTCTATTGTACTACCCCCGTGAGTACTTCATAAAGTTGATTCATTGAAAAAATATTTTCGTTAGCGAGACACGGATTCACCAGCATTGGCCATCTGTAATGGGCAACACTAGTGTTTTGATGGAATAATCCTGGGTTAATCGATGTCCTGATAGCAGTGCTCGCCCACCATTCATGTCTATGAACACGTTCCGTGCATCACTAAGTTAATTAAAAATGCTATGTTGAAATTCCATGCATCAGCTGTAGAACCTATTAGATACTTTGACTGAGTCAAGTATAGTGCAGTCTACGGTAATGATAAACTTTAATTCTCGTTTTACTGCGTAGCTACTGAAGACTTGAGAATCCTTAAGCAGTTTCCTCCTAAGCTGTTTTGAAAGGCACAGTCTCGTATTTGTTCTGTAGATACAGGGCGCCCATCTCTGAATCGCCCTTCGAGTGGCCAGTTTGGTGACATCGTAGACCCTGACACACTTCATGACAGTACTATAACAAAAGACGATGCATGGCTACACAGCGCATTGACCTGTCGTATGCAAAAGTTTTTCAAGAATTTAAATTTCATAAAAATTGCGCCATATCGCTGTCTACCTCGCGTCCTTCCTGTACCAACTGTACTTTTATTTCAGTGTTTCACAAGCCTATATGATTATATCAACTGTAAATTCGACCGCATAGGTCTGTCAGATCGAAAATATGCACGTTCACGCTTTTGTTGACTTTTGCAACCGTAACAAAAACCTCCAATTGCCTCCCAATGCCTACGTAGCCAGCTTTAACATCTCTCTTGTCACCCACACCCCCGTCCCGTAAAGGAAACCATAGATACTATCTGTAACAAAGTTTTTGATGACACCTACCAATTCCACAACATGGACAAACCTACCATCAGAACTCTCCTTAGTCTTGCCATTAAGGACTCGTTCCGGACGTTTAACAAAGGACTGTACAAGCAAATAGAGGGAGTTTCCATGGGCTCTTCCCTTAGTCCCTCGCTAGCAAATATTTTCCTCTGCCATCATTAAACTCGTTGGCTTAACGACTGCCCAAATGACTTCAAACCAATCCACTATAATAGCTACGTAGATGACACCTTCCTCATATTCAGCAATCAAACGTATTCTGATTTATTTTAGCAATATTTGAATAGCAAACATCGACACATAAAATTCATTGCCGAAAACTAATCAAATAATTCTTAAGCCTTTAACCAAGACTCCACAATGACCGCTGGAGTTTAGAGAAAATCGACATTCTCAGGCATCGGGACAAGTTTCTTTAGTCACTGCTATGATCAATTTAATATCAATACAATACAAACCTCACTACTTCGAGCATACCATTTGTCTTCCTCCTACCTTGCATTTTTAAACGAAGTTGACTTTCTTCCAACATTCTAGAAACATAAGGGGTACCCGCACCACCTCCTGGACCACTACTGCAAATTGTTCTTAGACAAACTGTTCGATCCCGGCATTGGCAAACCCTCGGTCCGTAAATTGAACTTCATTCACTTGCTACCATCCTACTACGAAGACTCTGTTAGTGCAGTAAACTCTTTGAAAGCGTTCCTCTCTGAAGCCTACCGTCATATAAACTTTAAATTTCATACACATAGGGTCCTTCTACAAATTTAAAGACAAACCTCCCACACCACTTTTATCCAGTGTTATCTACCGTTTCCACTGCCCTTGATGCAATGCCTCATGCATCGGCAGCACTGGACAACACTTCAAAGCCCATGTTCACTAGCATTTGGGCGTATCAAGTCGAACGGATTTACGACTTGCGAAACCTCCCATTCAGCTCCCCGCCTAGATGCTGAGCAAAACGATCATCCCATCAGCACAAATGACTTCTCCATCATAGATTTTTCAAACCCAATCGAGCTCACAACATTAGAGTTACTCCACATCCACAGAACAAGACCCAGCCTCAACATCATGACCTCGGCTGCACCGCTTCACTCGGTTCACAGTTAGCTCCACATGCGCTGACTCTACAGGCACCGATGTTCGGCCCCTCCAGGTAGCTTTGTTCATTCATGTTTAAGACTCACCTATGATAGGACCTATGCTCTCGCTCCTCTTCCCTCCATACTTGAAATAAAGGAAAAAATTATTCCTTTATTCATAGCTGATAGGTTTAAATTTAGTCCTCTGATGATGGGAAGTACCGTATTCCCGAAACGTTACACCTTGTCTTTTATAGTAGTTGACACATTTATTATTTGAGGTTTGTTTTTTGTTAAACAAACTCTGGGCATAGTGAGCGGAGTCATAATATTCTGACTAAGCACACTTTAGATCATACGCTCACCATGATTTTCTAGGATTTTCTCGTCATATAAATATGAAATAGAGTAAGGTGTGAGATCAGCGATATATTTCAGTAAAGCTATCCTTCGCAAAATACTTATATCTCTTTTAAACTATTATTGTCATAATTAATGTATGTTTATGCAGTGCATGCGGAGCCAAGTCCGGACCCGAAGGTGAAGACTGTGAAGCAGTGGAAAGCAACTGGCGACATTCTCCCTATTACCGAAGACGAGGATTCCTACACTGACAACAAGCCTAGTGAGTAAAAATCGTTTTGTCTTGTCAGTAAATCATTCTATTGTTGAGCTCTTGAGGTACGAACTTCACCATGATTAGGAACTGAGGAAGAGGTCTGGCTCTTGGGATGTATTTGTTGTACACATTAACTACCCCACGAATCTATGTCTACATTCCCGTTTTCACTGGAATCGTAATTCAGTCATACCTGATGGTTTTGCAAACACTTTGTTGTATTGAAAAACTGTCTTCCAGTTGACATACATTTAAAATTCTTCATGCTGTTTACTTCGTGAAATCAGAGCTTGAAGAACATCAGAGGCGTGTACATAGGTACGGGGTCCAAACAGGCACATTTGTCCCCAGGCGAAGTTTGGAATACAGTATAATAACTACGAACATTTTCTGCAGCCTAATAATATTTTACAAATAAATCCGTCTTCTCAGTTTGTGTCTCTTCGTATAAGTGCTACTAAGGGGCTGAGAGGTGAGTGCGAGCTACATCAGTTACTTTACTACATCTCTTACTTCTTCAGTGTGCCGATGACTAATATTCAGAAGCTTTGACACTATCTTTTTCAGCTTTTCTTCTATCAGTTTAAAATGAATGGCTTTCACGCCTTAATCAATTAACCATATCGTTAAATTTCTATTGTAGTAATTATAATCTTCACAAAAAAGTTAAATTGTTACGATTTTCTCGCTAGCCGGCGCTATTTCCAGTGATAACAGCCAGCGTTATGCTGGAGCGTACCATGCAGATGTCGGGTCTCTGTCTGGTAAACTTTTCTGCCAACTTAATCTGTCGTTTTCTGTTATTTCCTAGTCATTAGTTACGCTTAATATTAGTTAGTGACAATAAAACAGGTTTGTCTGACTACCAAGATAGCCTCCATAAGTAATTGCGATACTCTCTGGGCGCGCATAGATTCCGGTGTGCGATTCGCGTAACATCGTGCGTCGGGTTGACGTCGCAGAGTCTGTCTGTCAGGATAGCTGAACATCGCGAAAGAAGTTGTAAGCTTACCATGTGCTCGCTGCCTCTCACTCAGACGTCAGACTCTATGTGGAACAGTGTGTTGCTCGATAATCAGAGGATGACTTGGAAGTTTATGAAAGTGCAAGCTTAGATTGAATATCCTGCACTCGTTATTTGAATATTCTGAATATTTGAATATTTCTCCTATAAATGAATCTTTGTAAAATCTAGTGTGATCTGTAGTAAAGCTTTTAATTTGGGCTTTGTCATACACTTGATGCAATTTTTGCAGGATGCGACCGGAAGTACATCAGTGGAAGCCAGAAGGAAGGCATTTTTCGTGCTCCAGAAATAATAAACCCAGACAAGGTGTCTCGCCAGTGCCTCTACACTTTCATAGCAGAAGAAGGGGAACGCGTCAGACTGCAGTTTGGACGATTTGATCTACGTGGAACACCGCCCGAGTGAGTCAACGTTCTTTATTTGTTAACCTCAAGTAAATAATCTAAATAAACTACATTCACTGATTAATCTTTATTCGAAAGAGACCCCTACTCTTCAATTATGGTGGGTTGGGATAATAAAAACGACCCTTTCTTTTTAGTTGTAACGAGTTAGGACATTACTCACACTGTGTAAAAGTGGCAGGAACTTCGCGCATACTTTCTCCATTTCCTTGCACTTAGCAAGTAAACTGTGCCACTGATCGTCATTAGATGCATCATTGCCTAATTGGGTCTTTCATCTCTTCATTATCTATGTATATTTTTCTATATTTATGTCTACGTTCATTGCTATGAACAGTTCAGCCTTTTGACAAGTTTCCCCAGTCTACAATATTTCATAACACAGCGTACCAACACATGAAAATAATCCAATGGGATTAGTTCTAGGCAGATTGTGACCGCGTAAATAACAACAATGCAATGTCTGTGTGCACTATTACACCTTACACATCTAAACTGCAACCTAGACCACAGAGGTATTAATGTGCAAGACCCTGAATGCTAATGTCCCCATTGGTTTACTCACATTACGTTCTTCCAATCAAATTTTTCAAGTATAACTAGATAGAACGAATGCTCCTCATTTACAGAGCTTTTACTTACTCAATTTTAGGTAAATTATCCATCATCCAACAACGTTTTAACACTGGTGTGCCGGCTCAGTATCAGAAGGCCGTTTACGTCGAAATTCAGTCGTAACAATGATCCATGATATGTTGATGCGTTCTTGCAAATGAAACATGAACCAGCAGGCAATGCGTGCATGACTGGTGTACTAAAAGAGCCGGGATCGAACGACGAGCCAGCTGAGCTGTCTTTGTGCTACCCGGGACGCTGAGTCAGCAAACTTGCATGGTGTGCACAGTTGCCGTGGGTGCACTTACTTTCCCAGGAATGGAAGGGTAGGAGGGCGGATCGTTGAACCTTCCGCTACGGTGCAATAGTTCTTAACGAGCCGTGGTTGGCTGTAGCTGTACTTCCTCCTCTGGGGACGGTTGTCCTCTATCTGAAGCACCAACCAGTGCGTGTGGGTTTCCCAGCAGAAGATGTAGTAAAATTTGACTTTACCTTTACTTTAAGTGATTGTTTTATTTTGGCGGGCTATTTTATTACTGTATTTCCTTCGGCTCCTACTTGATTGCGAGTTGATTATCGTTTTCTGGCAAGCTCACGTGTGCATTTGATGCTCGTGCACTCTATAAAATGGAAATTATATAATAGCAAAGTTACCGTGTAATGTACTTACCGTGAAACATATTTCGAAATCGACTAAATTCCTGCACGGCTGTAGAATGATACGAATCAAATTTGGCGTCTGCTCGTCCATTTCCCTAAAGGAAGTCCTGGGCCAACAAGCAGAATTTTCAACACAAGGATCGACACTTTTGCTTTATCTTTACAAAATTAGTAAGAATATCAATTCAATTCACAACGCTTCGTGTTCTCAGTTATATTCACCATACTAGCGACTTACTTTCTTGGCACCAGGCTATGCCTCACGTGCGTGATCAGACCCTCACAGCGCCACCAAAACACAGCAGAGGGCACACTGAAGGCACTGAGGCCGATCAACCGCAGGACAGCCATGCAGTGCGCATTCAAAAAACTCCAGTCGTATTTACCTCCGCTAAGGAGGGTATGTCTCAGTCGGATTTTGTCAGCTTGTCTCTCTGTCTGGCACCAAGAAAACTCGAAAAGCTATGGGCGGATTCTTCATGAAATTTACGAGAATTATTAGGTATATTGGGAGGAACAGATGATGAAGTTTTGGTGTGATCCATTCCACCGTTTGTTTGTCTACTTGGTATTTTTTGGCATCATAAATCAAAAAGTTATGAACGGATCTTCACGAAATTCGCAGGAAATAAATAAATACACTTTATTAGGTACACATAGGGACATGGTACACGCGCGCTGGGGAGAGGTTAATTTTCGAGTTAGAATAAATACAAAAAACAGGTGATACTTTCATTACAATTTAGCTACACTGCATTGTAGCCCATTGTTTGGCCCCTATATGGTAATAGTATCCGCTGCCATCGGTTGTACGTGCTAGAGAGTTGCTTGCCAGGACCGTTATGCTTCGCCTTGAGTAAGTTCTGATCAGATTTTTCTGTCCTGAGCTGAAGACAGAGGGGACATTTTCTCGTCCTACTTTGAGGTAATTCAGTGGTTCCTTAACTTCATTAACTTCAGTTTTCTACGCACCGTCAGTAAAACCGATAAGAAAGACACGGAACCCCTCCCTTTAAAATGGCTTTAACTTGGTTGATTATGCACTGCTTGACTACAATATATTTCCGTAGATGTTTATAGCGTCAAATATAATGACATTTAATTTGCAGAGAAGAAGAGAAGCAGAACACTACGCTAAACATATAATTCCGCATGTGTATTCAATCGCTGCTAATCATATACAGTAAATATTCACGCTTAAAGCTTTTGAATCTATATTTGACTTGTCTTAAATGACTGTTTACACTGAATTATTACAAGCTTATATTGCAGACATTGTTAGTAGGAAAAATCTTATGTTTTCTACAATTAACATTTGAATGAAGGGGTAACTTCATCATAAATAAACATTCCTGATTGAAAAATTATCCAACAGTTCAATAAAACATGCATATCTCCTCATATGACTTTTAGTAAGTTATTAATCTGTACCACCAATGCGACCAGCATTAAAATACTGCCATGGAAACTTCAAACGTCATGAACCAGTAAGAGGTCCGTGCGTGAAACAACTGGAGGTCCGTGGGTTCAAATCAGGAATGGCAAAAACCTGTTTTTTTTTGTTTAAGCCAAAAGCCATGGTTTTTTGTATAAACCAAAAAAAAACATGTTTTTTATCTATTTTTAAAATATTTTGTTGTTTTTTCTAGTTCTAGGAATTCTATATAACATTTAAAGGGTTTTCTACTTTGTAAACATGTAGTTAGCTGATCATCGATAATCTTAGTCACTTCATTTCAACTTCGTATTGTAAAAGAATGAATTTAAGAAAAGGGGTTAAGAAAATGCAGCTGGCAAAGCACCTGTGTTTGCTATGGCTACATTTAACATCTAAACTGCAGAGAAGCTTGATTTATAATTATTGCAAAGCAAAATCCTTTGAAAAACTTGGAAACGCTTCAAAATACAAATACAAATTGGCAGATTTAGCTAGCTACAAGCTAATTAAAAACAGTGTAACGAACTGTAGAAAGTGAATTAGCAATAAAATCCTGTGAAAAAACTTAGAAACGCTTCGATATACAAAGAAAACTCGATTGAAAAGACTAGCTAATTTAAAGCAGAGTATTGAACAAAAGAGAATGAAATGGCTATATGCCTACACCCTTCTAATGAGCTCACTAGCTAAACTAATAGCAACTTTAACTACTATTGCTAATTTTCCTTAGCTGCTAGCATACCAGAATGTAATTAGAAATGCATCTCTGAAATGAAATAACACAAAATTCAATTGTTTATAGGTTTTTACTAAACATAAGCAATAGTTGACCCTAGCTGTCCTAACAGTCAAACGGATTTCTAAATAGAAACACATTAACTCATCGTGCCAGTAGTGTAAATAAAATTTAATAATTCCCAGAAGCAAAACTGTTTCTTTCGCAATATTCATTAATAAAATCCAAAGAAATCGAATAAAAACCACATGTAAAAAAATGTTTTTTTTTTGTTGGTTTATACCATGGTTTTTATTTGGTTTAAACCAGCCAACCCTGGTTCAAATGCACCCCCAATAGGAAACACTGAGGTAATCAGTTTACTTTTGAGCAAATTTCATACTTGCGCTGGTTGACCTCGGCACATAACTCAACCTCCGAAATATGCCATTATAGGCTACACGTAGGCGTCCAATAGATTCAACTAAAGCGAGTGACTAAAGCGAGGTGATAGCAATATTGCTCCGAAAAAGCTCTCATTTATCCTCTTCCGAATAGTGACCAAATATTCTGCTTAGCGCGTTGCCTACTGGGTGCAGCTTTCATGTTTCTAAATCACGAAAGTCATTGGTGATTTTATGCCGCACTTAAGAGAAGCTGTCCACATAAGTGAGTTCGACACCTTGGAGACGAATGACTTTATAGGTGGGCAACTTATACTTCTCTTAAGTTTAATGTACATGCAGATAGTCTTAACAGGATTATATTCAATACACAATTACCTAGCTCCGTCCTTGTAAATTGAGAGCGGTGTTTGCAGCCACCGGAATGGGGAGAGGTAAGAATCATGTCATCAGCATAATTGAGTGCATTTACTGCATTACTATTAATATGACACCCCATTCCAGCTGCGTTCAGATGGGTGTGGACACTGTCAATGAGCTTAAAATATTAAAGAGAATTGGGGAGTGTGAGCCTCCATGCCATACGCCGTTAGTCATACCAAACGCCAATACTTTAGAATCTTAACAATATAAGGAGGCAATGGCGTCTCAAGCATACACTTAAAAGAGAGTTATTGTGAGCTCGACCAAATACTGCCTTAGCATAGAGAAAGTACTAGAACATAAAGTGCATTGGAAATCCGCTGTAAATGAAACGATTAAGGACCAATTTGGGCGTTTCGCGTTAGACTTTAAAGCGAAATTGATTGTCATGCAGTCATCATGTAAAGTGCCATTCGTCTTTCAAACACTAGTACTATTATTTTCGAAAACAACGTAGCCAGTGCAATAGGGCGATTATTGCTCTTGTCTGTTACACATTTTGCTTTGTTTTTATAATCGGAATTATTATAAGCTTCATCAGCTCACATGAGAGCAATCCCAGAGTAGAGCACCCGGTGAGAACATTTCAAAGGAGCGCTGCCAGTCTAGGGGGCTATATTTATAGGCCTGAGCTTGGTTATGATCAGCTTCGTTATTCTTCAGTCTTTTTAGCGCTTGGCAAACTTCGTCTTCGCTACATTGTTCATTGGATACAGCCGATGATCAAGGATAGTAGTATATGACGCCACCTGATAGCCCTTTTTGAGGGTAGGTTCCGGTTTCCAAGGCCCCTCCCACTTTCGGTTNCCCCCCCCCCCCCAACCCTCGCTGCACCGGTAGTGCATTGGCCGTTATAAACCGGAAGCTCACGCGCGAATGGAGCCGCGAGGGTAGGTTACCCTCAAATGTGTCCATTTCGCTACACTATATACTACTAAGGATGCCATCAACGTGACCTGTGTGACTATCATCGGCAAAACAGATCATAATACCGGCATAATAGGCTTTCCAAACTTCAATATTATCAAATGTCGATGGATTTATTTTGGCTTCGCTTTCTAGACAGCTTTTGCGCTCTAATTTTGTTTCCACATCTTCGTATTTGCTTAAGCGTGCGACTCAGATTATTTAGTCGATTATTTCCCTGCATTATATGACCTGTGCGCCGCCTACCTGCGTCCATCCACATGTTGGATGCCAGTCTGCTGGCTGTGTAGCTCGTGGACATGGTCATTCGACCGCGGGACATTTTTCCTTTTTTTGTACAATGGCAATGCCAAAAATGGCAATTTGTATAATCTGACAACTGCCTGCCTAGCCCCATTTCAGTATCGGTATCAACTTCATTGACAGTTTCATAAAAAATAACCTAATAATTTAAGTAAATTCTACATACACGCATAAGATTCTTATCACAGAATTGCCACTTGACACATATCATCAGAGGGTAATAAGAACGGGAGGAACAGGCAAGCATACGAAGACATTTACACGAACGATCGGGGTCGGCGTCGTAGCGGACAGGAGAGTAGGAAGTACGCTTGACGTTTATGCTTTTATCATTGCTATTACCGTCTGTTCTGCTCAACCTAGACGTTTTAGCTGGAACTCAATACATATAAGTCTGTATTGTAGGCACTGTACGAAGGCTCATCATTAACAGGTATATTTCACCATACAATGTATTCGTCCTGCCAAAGTTTACCCTTGGCCAATAAATGGAAAAAAATCAACTTTTATGCATCATTGCCTACACACGTTGTATTTAATGTACGTCACGCGGGGCTGGGGGTGAAGATGAGTTAAAGTACACACATATGGTGAGGTGTCAGAGGTGCTCTTCGCCTAGTATGGACAGCAGGCGAGAGACGGCTAATAGGCAACCCCTACTGCTAAAAAGATCTACATATCAACCTGACTTCCGGCTGCTAACGAGTGGAAGAGAGGTAGGACAGCTAGGTTTAGGTCGCTGCGAGCACACCAAGGAGCTCTGATAAGAAAAGGGAACAAAGCCTTATTGTGTCGCAGAGGCCGTGGAGGGTAGAGCGCCATGCGGTTCACAGACAGGCTCTCTCGATGTACTAACATGGGTTGCACTGCCGCGTTAGACAAAACTTTAGGAACTGCAGAGAAAGGCTTGATAAACTCATAAGGAAAACACCGTAGACGTGACATTGATTGTAGCTAATCATGATAACTATCTACTGTTTGTGATATCCCGATTTATGAATAAAAATATGGGATACTTGCTTCTCCAGACAAATCGTTAAATAAATATAGAATATTTAATAGGGCCGTGAGTTGCATCACGACAGCAGGGTAAGCGCGGTGATGAAGGTTCGAAGGGCCCCACTGTGCCATTACATATACACAATCGTCTTGCGTCGCCCCTCCCAGCATTTCTGATTTCACCAGAATGGGATCGTACCATTGAGCATTTATGAATACCAGTTGACGACAATGATCACAGTTAAATGGAGTCATTACTTGCTTTGATATTTAAATATTCACAATCGTTTTATATTTTGATATAAAATAATAGATGGTGCAATCGTCAGCGAGCACATGAAGCTCAGTTTCGCAAATTTCTATTACTGTATTACTTTAGTTATACGGGTATACTTCTTTACTACTGGCAATGAACTCAAGTGTTTAATGGCCGGATTTGGAATATTTTTGAATTTGCGCGTCTATGATGGGATATATATTCATCACACTTTGCCCATCACGGGAATGGGCAACTGATATGCTTGCGAAGGCACATAGCTCGTCTGAAAGTATTTTCGTTGTAGGAATTTTTACCCGTTATATCCTAGCTAAAAATTAAGGGCCCTCACTCTCAAACATGACAGCGTTACCCTTCTTTATTGGGTAAAATTTTACAGGTGGACCACACTCGAATTTAGTGTTTTGTTAGCACATGTAGGTAAAAGAAGGCATTCTAAAATTTTTTTAATGAAAAACATTTTCATCACAAGTGCTTAGTTTTCGTGATACGTTTTTGACTTTAAAGTTCCCTTTACCTAACATAAACCTTACCTAACCTAACTTTACCTAACCTGGCCTAACCTTACCCAAAACACCTATAGAAGAAGGTTTTCCATTACACTGTGCAAGTAGAAGTAGAGTCATTTTCTTTCATAGGAAAACAACGGGAACTTCGAGGTCAAATCTCTCAAAAACTAAACATTTCCGGCGAAAACGTTGTTCTTGAAAAACGTTTTTGGTGCTTACACACTGCACAAGGGCGGGCGACCTGCACCACGGACAAGTTATCGGAGTCAAAACCTGATATGCAGTTCAAGTTGTTCTTAGTAGTGAATGCATCTTCTACATTTCCATTTAAATCACTATATGCACTAACTATCATAGCTACATTTCAATTCCTGGAAGAGATAGTTTCTTTAATTTTCCTCGCAGTAATAAAAACTCACCTTTGAAATTATCTTCTTCGACATGTTAAAAGCAAGAAGCACCACTTGCTCAGATAAGAAACTAGAACGCCTCGGTGGCGCATGACCATCACCTGCGGTAGGGGCAAATTCAACGAAATCATTTTTGATGAACAAAGCTGGGGCACAACCGCATTCTTTCCATGGATTAGCTCTTCAATAATAACATAGAAAAAATACAACGCCCTATTCTCCAGATGATTTGCCGCGCTGGAGGCAAATTCGTCCCGGTTTAGGAAAATTCAACGCCGTCAGTTTTAATGGTCAGCTAGGTATGGTTTCTTGGCGTAGGTCACATCTAAGTCAACCCATCAAACTCCCTGCAGAAAATTATGAAGATTGCTCAACTCCTTCGACCACTTTTTGAGTGGAGAGATAAATATATATATATATATTTGTATAGTTGGGAAGCAACCCTTCTTTTATACATGTTCGGTTAAAAACCACGCCATATTTCTTTGTTAAAATATCTTTCTTATGTTTCTCGAAACAACGAATTTTTAAAAGTGTGGTCCGTTCTGTACG
>LQNS02000231.1:1030856-1061129 GCA_001587735.2 Parhyale hawaiensis
GGTGTACCTACAGGATGCAGAAAGCAATGGTGTACCTACAGGATGCAGAAAGCAATTGTGTACCTACAGGATGCAGAAAGAACTGCGCATTTCATGTGAATTCTTTTCATTGAACTGTCTTTACTTGTTGCTACTGGACTTTCAAGCTTATCAAAAGTAATATCACCGCTTCTACTCGCAAAAGTAAAACTTAGCGCTAATCATGTCGCTTACTATGTATGGAATGTCTTTCGGTTGCTTTCCTCTGTTTTTCTGAGTTCGCTTGGAGCTGACATAATTATCTGTAGTAAATGAATAGTGATAGGAACAACGCTATTAGTATTATAGATATATATATGTAATTTAGTAACTTACATGTAAAAATATGAAAACTATGCATTCATATCATTTTTAGCTGATAACACAGCATTAATTAAGCATTCAAACTTCATCCATAGTGCAAAGAAGTGCATTATATGACATTTCACCACAATATTTTACGTTTTTTGCCTATCCTGTAAAATGAAATTTTTCCACCTAAAAAAATAGAAGTCAATGAGTTTTCATGATAGGAAAAAAACAAAGACAGTTTTGGAATCCTCAAAACAATCCTGACAAAACTATGAGGCCGGATTTTCCACTTTTGCCCTCGTTATTTCTTTTATCACAGCTCAAAACCGAAAAAAAATTTTTCACTATATTTCATTTAGCGATCAAAAAACGCCTATCAAAATTAAACGAAATGGAAAATGAAAAATCCGGCTTCATAGTTTTGTTAGGAAAGTTTCAAGCATTCCAAAACTGTCTTAACTTTTGCTCTTGCATAAAAACTCATAGACTTCTACTCTGATAAATTTCCGAGAAAATAACAATAAAAACATTTCCCATTTTCTGAAAAACTAAGGCCCTAATTAAAAAAGTTATATGAGCAAAATGTGTTTATTTTTAAAAATTAGATATTCTGTGAAAATTTCAGAACAATCGGTCCTCAAGTAAATAAGTTTTAAAAAATCTGGGTTGATCTGAGAGCGAGGGGGGTCCGCTATGACGTCACAGGCTGAAGCGCTGCTCGGGCTGTGACGTCACGATTTTTCAATCAGCTGAGATCTATTCGTCCCGTTATTTTTACTCCCTGATAACTACCTATAACCAGTCAATTTACTTGATAGGCAAAGTAGGATATTGTTTGCTGTTTCATTAGTTTCCTTGGAAATTAAATATATTAACATATTAACCTTACGAATCATGTGGTACATCATTTACACTAGCAGTAATATGGAATAAAACTCGTCAACAGAACGGAAATTAAGAAGCCCAGTAGCAGAAATGCTGCTTAACAACTACTTTACCGAGCAATGTATCGTGCTTTCGCCAAATTTAGTTCAGAGCTCAGATATTCATTTAAGCTGAGTAAATTGTGAACTATTTAAACATTCTCTTTACATTATGGCACTTGATAGATGCATGACTAATGTACGTACCCCAGTATCCGTATAATTTTATACCCGTAATTGCGAATAAGATAATGTATTAAAATAAATATGCTAAAACTTGAACACAATATCAGTAAGCAAGTGTTTGTTGCAATAGAGCTAGACCTTCAAGTGCTGCATAGCGTGCTCGGTTCAAGCGCAAATTTCGAATCCCCTGCGGCACGGCGAGCGTCAGTTCGCATCCTGTCCCTGAGGGAGAAAAAATTAAGAAGAAATACCGTAAATCTTATAGGTTTTTGTTAGTATATTTGAGCATCCTTTTCTCGGCTAAATTTATAAATTTTTTTTACAATATTGTGAAATGAAATACGTGCTGCGTGTAAGGAACGGACGCAATGGCATGAAAAACGGCAGCACAGCAATAAGAATCGCTTGTTGAAAAAGGGGCAAAATCTGAAAAATTTTATAACTTATTTATCTCATCTAGTACAACGGAAAATTATTATTTACTGTGGAATTTCCGCGAGTGTTACCCAGTCATAGCAGTTAGAGAGTGACGAATGCAACGATTAAGAAATATTGCAAAAATGCGTGCCTTCAACAGGCCATCGACTGCAGACAATCTTGCTGGTGTAGCCTCATTGACGATGCCTCATTATACAAATAAGATGTTGATTTCACAAACATAATAAATAATCAATGAAAGCCTTGTACAGGTATGCGCAGGTCGTTTATTCCCCATCAAAAAAACTAGATACAAATCGGTGTTCTCTGTTTGCTCGTCTAAACCAGTTTCCAAACGTAGCTGAAAACTTGGATTTCCAAATAGCGTGACGCACGATCATTTTCTGTTGGACTTGAGTGCCATTAACTGCATTTAACAATGCCTTATACAGTGCTCAGCAAGATTGCAGTCTTCTTCATGTCATTTCAAAACTGAAAATTGCTGTGTGATATCAAGTTACCATATCTTTGCTCCTCATTATGAACACTTTTCTAACAAGCTTTGGTATCATTTATTCAGCTCTGTGTATTTCTGTGCCTTGACATGTACTAACTACAACATTACTGACCATTGCTAATACCAAACACAAGATTCAAACACCAACAGCAATCTTTTTAAGACTCATATCGTTCTATACCAAAGTGTATGTTTGTTTCTACTACCTTTTTATACCTACAAAACCTACGGTGGACAGTGTCCTGGCTCTGTCCCTCCCCATCTCCATTGACTATTTTATTCGTGTATGCGTTTCTATTCCTCCTATTTCTTCTGTATCCGATTTCTTTTAACATTATATCTATTCTCCATTGTTATTTCACCCATTGACACTGACATATTTTTTAATTTTCCTACTGTGATCCTTATTCCCAATCCTCTCATCAACTCTCGAGCATGTTTTTCGGTTACCGCCTCTCCTATTCGAAACTTGTTCTCGTTATTATTCATCTTCAATGACTGGCATTTCGTATAAAATATCCCTGACGAATAAACTATGAAGCTAACCAATTGGATTAACGATCACACAAAATATTCTCTGATTGCTCAAATGCTCTCCATAACGACTCACCACACTCGCGGCACCGCACCGTGCTCTCATTTGCTTATGTGACCACTGCCCACCCGAGGGCACACACTCACTTGCCACGATACGCCCTAATGATGATTCACGACTCCCCCCTCCCCCCCCCCCCCCCCCCCCCCCCCCCCCNAAATTTTTGTAACCGGATTATGTTTGTTATATTTCTTGCCGCTATTTTGGGATCCTCACCTCGTAGCTTATAACACACAGCCGTCGCCCTTATTAATTTAATTCTATATTTACATATTTTATTGCTTTTCACTCCTTTTCCAATATTGAATGTATCTTCCGGTAGTGTTAGTAGATTATCTAAATACCTCTGGCAAACTGTATTTATGGCCTTTTGTCAATTATATTATCTCATCGAATCACTTATGGACAAACTGTTGCTCTTCGTAGAGAGATATTACTGGCGGCAGTAGTTCAGTAATGTCACTGCATGAACCATTTTATATCCTAGCTTATGTTACGTTTCTTTCTCGCTGTGCCCCAATTCTTCAAATGTGATGTTGATACCCTTGGGATATTTTGCTGGTGTACAGATCAGTGAGGATGCGAAACAACCCCTGCCAAAACTCAAGCTGAGACATGCAAAGAGGCCTCTAATATTTGGAAGAGAAAGCGCTCGTAAAGATTTGAGTTAACCGATCCAGTGTGCTCATAAAGTGGGCACCAAAACTGTGAGGTCATTGAAGGGTAGGGTGGCCCCGTCTAACTTGGATAGCTATGGATAGCTGAATTTATTACATATCTGATTAGTATATGAGAAGCTATGTGGGTTGGTGACTACTGGGGCTAACGGGAGTGAAAGTGAAAGCTACTTACTTCAATATGAAATATGTATATGAAAATGGAGTGTGTAAAGCGTTGTTGTTTTATCATAGGGTATTGCGACATATGGAATATTCAGGACCTATACAAATCCATTCATAAGAGCGAATGGCTAGAGGCTTAAGAGTCAGTAAAAAACAAAACACCAATGCGACAACTTCATGTGCAATCATTATTTTGGTTCTGATTTCTAAGCATAGCAAGTAAATGGTGGAGGATAAAAATTGACTAATAAATTAAATATAATAAACATTGCGGGACATCCGTGCTGCCTCACACAAAGTGCAAGCAAAGCTCATATATTGTGCAAAAACCAGTCCAGCAAGGTCTCTGAGCTTACAACAAAATGGGATGAAAAATACCCGAGTCATTCATCCGGAACATACAAAGGCTCTAAGATGTTAACTAGTAGTAGTAATTCAAAAGTATAACCATCCTGGATACACCGAGGCAATTCAAGAGAAAAATATTCTGCGTTGAGATGGGTCATAAAGCGACTAGAAGTTTTAGGAATAAGCATTTGACTTTCTAAAACTCGCATGCAATGTGTGGCAGGTGTCGCCAACGTAGCTCGATGCACAGCGTGCAAAACTTTACCCAAGACGAGAGATTCTGAACACCGTCTAAACTGGTGTCTCTATATTGAAAAAAAGGGTTGAATGGAGCAGTCATATGATAGATTTGTACCAAGGTCAATAATAATTAAAAATATGAAAAATATTGAACACCGTTCTTGTTACCGCTTCTCCGACTACGCCGGAAAGTTTGTCATTGACGAGTAGCGCAGCTCATCCGGAAAGACTTGGTTTGTGTTTTCCAAATATTAGGCAGTGAAAAAAGTTACAAGATGGATGGAACCCGACTAGTTTTAATGTTATTATCAGTACATAAAAACCCTGAAAAAGTGAATGCGTCATGTACATTTCGGTAATTTGAACAAATCCAATGCACACGTTATACAATGGTTTTGATATACCCTTTAGGCGCTCGTGACATGCCTAGAACTTCTATTTACAAATTTTCAGCAACTGAGATACATTGATTTATGTCACCATTACTTCAACACTCAATATATTCTGTACTATATCGTTTTTTTTTCTATTTCAGAGGAAAGTAGCACGATCAGAACAATGGTGTAGGACTCTAGTGACACTGTCCTCACGACTTTCGCCTCGTTTCATGTACCCATGCTCTGTAGACTATGATTTCCTTCATTGTTACAAAAATCATTCATGCCGGACAAGTTCTAGGTTCTGGAAACAAGCAACTTTCCTCTAGTGAGTTCTCTACGGGAGACTCAGAGACGGATGTCTCGCATGTTTAACAGTCGCCAAAGAGCTGACCTTGAAACTTCTATTTTTAGGACAACCAGTCTGATTGAGGTAGTTACAAAACTTGTATACGTAGTATATATGAAGTTCATGACAGTATTTGATATATTACAAATTTTTTAAAAAATGCCGCTCTTGAAAATTGTTCAAGTTGCCTAAATTTACATAACGTAAATTCGCTTTCTTAAGTTGATTCCTTTAATATCCTGGTGTTCCAACTAAATATCTGTTTTTTTATTTATCTCTCCCAAAGTTTTACGCCGTATGGCATTAGGAAAATAGAATCGCAGCATCCAGAAGTGAGCAATTCTGAGAATGACAAACCATTGTAGCCAGTTGAAAAAGTGATAACAGGAGTAAATACGTTGTTGCCTCAATATTTTACTTGTTGCTTCAGGCTAATTCTAGCAAATAACTTCTCCATTGGGTCATTGTGCGATGATTTCTCGTTGCTAAGATAGATTTAGAGTGGATCGAGCTACGTTGGATACGACTGTCACACACTTCACGAGCCAGCGCGTGAACATACGACCAGAAGTTTAAACGAACGACCAGCTAGTTTACTAGAGTTGCCGGCGCTGTGTTCAGTGTGCTCACACGGTTAACAGCGCCGAAGTACAGAACAAATGTTTAAAAAACTATCATTTTAACGTCTTGCCTTACCATGAACCACCTTACCTTAGAAACGTAGAGTTTTTGTATTTCTGAAAGAAGTGTCTTCTCTTCTTGACCAGAGTAAAGTACTTACACTCCCTCATTACAAAAACGTGATGCCTTGTTGCAAGTAGTTTGACTGCTAATTTATTTTCTAATTCTTTCAATAGTACAATACAAATTTTACCATCAGTTTGTGTCAAACCGCACCCATGATGGGTTTGGGTCCTGAACCGTTAATTTTCACTCAGTGTATCTCCTCAACTTCTCACTTTATTTGCTAAAAAACAGCACTTGCGCATCAATACCATTTGTATAGTAATCGCATTGGTACTTTTTTCCTCAATACTATCTTTTCATTCATGTCCTCTATATGCCCCTATAAGGGCGGTGTAGAATTTTAATGTTTATTCAAGAGTTTATATTGAAAATGAAAAGCATGTTTTTTGAAAGAATTCATGACAATAACGTCCTTCGATCTTTATTACTTGATTTCATTTGTCAACAAACTAATGAATGCCTCCCTCGTAAACATTTATTAGATTTTAATGTGAAATGTGTATGTAACTCATTTTCAACCACTTTTCGTGAAGTCGACCCATGACCCTCTCAATTATTCTGTAATCCTCAAAAAAGTCATAATCCAAGGAAGCAAGGTCAGGAGAATATGGCGGATAGGGCAAAGCTTCCCAACTAAATATATAGCTGGGCTTTGGTCAGGAGCGCTGTGTGTAGACGAGCATTAACTCGATGGAAGCTGACTCCCTTTCTATTGACTAAAAATTGTCGCTTTTGGACCTAAGCTACTTTCAAACAATGAAGTTGATTACAAAAGAGATTAGCAGTAATGGTTTGATTGTTGACTGAAAGTGCGTAGTAGATGATTCCTTCAATGCCCCGCCATGTGTTTAACATTATCTTTTTTGTCCCGCTGTCGGTTTCGGAAGTGATCTTTATCTTCGATATATCAACGATCAGGAGCCGCTACAGTTATGTTAGGAATCCACTTCTCATCCCTTGTGACAAGCCCAGCTAAAACTGGTGGCTAAAGGTGTCGTGAAAGTACAGGGAAGAACAGGCATAATTTAAATTAAAATTATCTAAACTTCTTCCCTTGTCAATGGGCAAAACTTTTGCACCGACCTGACATGTTTGCCAATATCCTTGCCGCAACTCATTACCAGAATGACAAGCGTTAATTGTTCTTTCGCGGATATCCCGAATATGACCGGCCTCTCGGCGGGCATATCCAGTGCTGGATATCAAAGTGGGCAGGAACCAACTCACTTAAATGCTCAATAGCAAGACTTAAAGTGTAGCTCGTAATGCTGTCTGTGCAGGATTTTCTAGGACACAATAGGGCTTACATTTGAAAGGTGTTAAAAATGTTTCTCTATATGACTATATGAAAAATACATCCGTGAATACATACAGTGTCAATCGTTCTAAAGTGAAACGAACGGAAAAAATACAAAATAATACAGAATTGAAATTTGAACACATATGTTCAATGTTTCGCAGAGCAGACTTGAAGTCGCTCGCCATCACTTACAAGATAAAGTAAGCTAGGCAACAGCACCGCAAACAAAACATTAAGTAGCGTCTCAGACACTGGACAATTTGATGGGATTATCTGCTTTATTCAATTTTTCTCTCCAATACTCTTTATTTCTTGAGATCCGCCCAACGTAGCGGCAGTTCCAACAGGGGCCTTATATGCATGCTCCATTACAGGAGGGTTTTGGGTGTTCAGTAATCATAGTTACAATTCTGTGGGCTGCGAATATTAAAAGTAGACTAATAAATAACAGGGGTAAACTGATGTAGTGAAGCATGGACAACATCTACAGTATACAAATAATTTATGAGCTATGGGAAATGGCCGCTCCTAAGCACTGCTGCCGTTGCTAATAAATATGAGCTATAGAGACGCGATCTTCTCTCCTGCTCGGCCTGCCAGTTCTGGGACGGAGGCCGCCGTCCTTGGCCTTTCCAGCTTCCTGCCACCTCTTCACGTTCGCTAAGTCAGCGTTTCACTGAGAATTTTTAAAAACTTTTGCAAGTCCAGTCAAAATAATACTTAATTTTGATTAGCTCTAAAGTTGTAATTAAGTCGACATCGACACTGAAAAATTTTTGTTAGAAACTTAGAAAATAATATGTACATGATAGGGTCATCGTGATAGAAGTAAATAACTCATAAAAGCTGAAAGCAGACGTAACACCAACTTTCGAACACCCTAAAGACACTAATACCTCGTGCAGACGCCCTTGGATTAAGAGTATTGCGCATGTTGAGCACAGAATTGCGAGAGCGGCCGTGAAGGCGCGAGCTTTGAGTTCGATTGAGGATCACCCATTTGTTTTCGGCTGCCCGGCTCGCCATATGCTAAACTACACGTTAAAATTTCGATTGAGTGGTGGAACTCCAAGTTCTTTTCTCTGAAAGCCGATAAAAACTTTATCATCAAAGACATACAGCTGACTCTGAACTAAAAAAAGTGCTCTAAAGTATCCTAAAAAGTGAGTTCAAAAGCTATGAGTTTGGCTGATCACTGTTTTTGCAGCGCCCAACTCTTGTCTGTGCTGATGCAAACCTACTTGGCAGCACCGAAAATGGCATCTATAATTTTCGAGTCCAGCTAGATTTTGTTAAGACTCCAGCCGCTACAGCAGCGGCTTGTGTACGTTGCACAAAGTCTGCCTTCACCCTAATGAAAAAACAATTCCACAAAGTTCACTTGTATGAGCTGCAGAACACCATGGAGTCTTTGAGACAATATTAAGGGTTAAGGCGAGTCTGAAGACTCTTTTGCGTGGTTCGTCCTCAATTTTCATTTGTTTGAGTATACTGGTGTCTGCCAGAAGTTGTAGAAGCACATGCCTGCCTCCTGTGTCACCTTTTATCAGAGTTTTCAACGGTTTTATGATCTTTGTTAACAACCTTCTTTATTTCAAATAGCCACTTAAACTTTCATACATCCTAAATCCAATAAAATATTGCTAAATATTGAATAAATTTACCGCATAAATATGTAGATATGGCAAATAGGAACTCTAAAAATTTTTCCCTTTTATGGTCGAGTACTTACTCTTTTTTAAGACATCTCTAGCAGTAAGCAGTAAATATTTATGACCCCTCCCTTCTTCTAGTGGTAAAGCATTTCAAAATGTTTTTTTTTTTGTGTTTGTGTATCAAGTTTCAATACCTTACAATTGATTGAAGGTAAGTGAAAGGTTCTGAGAATTTATCTCCCTAGCTAGTGTATTCTACTGGAATTCTGTAGCTATTGGCTCCACTTAGTGTAACCTTCGGTCAGATGAATATCCGTTAATATTCAACTCCCAATGTACCTACAAAGGCTTGTAAAAATAGTGTCACTCTCGCGAAAATTGTCTACTAGGACGTTAAAAGTGATAATCTGCAACTGAAGCCAATGAAACATTTGAATAAATTGCATTCATGAGAAACTACGGCTACGGGTTTCAAAGTTGTTGGCTGGAATGAACTAAGCAAAGCTGAATGATATGCTGATGTATTTATCAAATAACTGACCGGGTCAGAGGTACTGAGTAATATCGATCAGGTGTGACGTTATAGCCTAAGTCTTCAGCAGCCTCACCATTAGCCAGCTCTGCACACTTGCAGTAGGTTACTCTCTCCAAAGTTTCTTATATTTTGAAGTATATGCGCCACAAATGGGTTTTGCCCTTCTCAGCCATGCTTAAAACACTTAACAGAGATACAACACATCATCTTTAAGCCATTTCTTGCATACGCTATCCGATATTGAATTACTATGAGGATCGTTTCAGTAGTAATGCCTCCTATTTCTTTATACCGCCCGAAGGGATCCCAGGGGAGTACAAATTGCATTGTTATGATGACTGGATTTATGCCCTCACAATCTGAGTTTCATTTTTCTCTTTTAGATATTGACGGCATGATACTCTGAGAAAGCAATCGCTGTTACGGTCGTGTGTCAGAAGCAAAGATGCGTCGTTAAATTCCTCCTTGAAAAAAAAATTATCCCTTCAATAATCACCAGCGCCTGGTGAACGTTTATGAAGCCAATGCAGTTGATATCAGCACAGTTGTGAGATGGGTTCATCGATTTCAGAGTGACGACAGAGATGTGGGTGACAAAGTGCACTCCGGACGCCCATGCGCAAGCACCAGCAAAAAAAAAAAAACAAAACAAAGTACGCCAATCAACTCATCTGCATTGATTGGCGGATAACGGTGAATGAAATGCGTGTATAGTTGGATGTGGGTGTCAGTGCACTGGTAACAATGTTGTCTTCCTTGGATGCAGCAAAGTGTGTGCTAGATGGGTTCCAAGACTACTCACGAGGAACAAAGGGATCACCGATGGAATGTCTGCCAAGACTTGTTGGTTCGGTACGAAGACGAAGATGAGGGATTTTTGGACAGCATCAGCACTGGTGACGTTACGAGCTGTCACCACTACGAGCCAAAGTCAAAACGGCAGTCGATGGAATGCCACCACTCACACTCCCAAGCATAGAAGAAGTTGAAGATGCAGACATCTGCAGGCAAAGTGATGTGCACCGTCTTCTGGGACAGGAAAGGCGTCATCCTCCTGGAATCCCTGGAACAAGGGTGACTGTTACAGCTGGTACCGTTATGTTGAAATGTTGACCAAGTTGAAGGCAAAGATTGCCGTATAAGGTCAGCGAAAAGAGAAACATTCTGTTAGCAACACGACAATGCCAGGCGACACACAAGTTTCAAGACCACGGAATGTGTGACAAAGTTCGGTTGGACGGTGCTATCTCACCGACCGTATGGTCCTGACCTAGCACCGTCAGAATTTCATTTGCTTAGACCTCTGAAGCACAAGGACGTGTTACGTAAGCAGCATTTCCCCGACGACAACGCCGTTATTGCAAGCGTGAAAAATACACAAGTTCGGCAGGAGTTGACTTTTTCGACGGATCAGGGGCTGTGCTCTGCCCTGATAATGTTTCGAACACGGGAAAATATGCTTGTGAATATTGAATTGTCTTTAGTGAATCAAGAGTATAGCATGAGTCGGTACGATGTGTACGTAAACGTCATAACTACATTACTCAGCGTAGTTATTCTGTATTTCTTTAGACAGAAGATCGAAAATAACTTGGCCATGCATTATCTCATAAGGCTATACCAGAATGTTCACTAGAGAACATCCAATCTAATTCACTGCCACTGAAGAAAGCTGAAGAAAATAAAGGTTGCCTACACGCTGTTAGTCCTCGCTCAGTTAATTTTTTTTTTTTAAGTCTATAAAATTTTAATATCAGTTTCTGGTGCTGGAAAATCGGACGTAGCTGCGTGAGATACCACCAGCAAGAGACGGTTGGTGTCATGCCCATCCACACATCCTGCCTTCATCAGAAGAGATATTGGACGCTAGCTGTCCACTGGGGTGGACAGCATTGATAAATGCATTTCTATCGATTATTGTTGAACTGTGCAAAGCACCAGAACGAAAATTGATTTTTTTGATCCAATAGTGTATAGCTGCTAATTGAAATTTTAGCCGAACATTTCGTCTACTTCGTTGTGTTTTGGTGATACCTATTGGCGTGAATTGAGTTTCCTTCTAAAAATGAATGAAAAAAATGCATGATAATTGTTAAATTGGAAAAATCGAATAAACAATTAAATAAACTAACTAAATCACGCTGACAGCGCATACCTCCGCCAACTACCTGGTAACGAAAAATTCAAATTGGCTCTGAAACCATATATTCTTCGTGTCAACTCCAAAATCTAATCATTTGTGCCTTTTGATAGTAATAACAATTTCTGCAATTTTTTTTAAGATCCGTTGATAACATTTTCAGTTATGCTGCTAACAAACATTATGACAAACATGAGTCAAAAATACTAACGAACAAACCGATCGGCAATAAAAATGATCCATTTATGTCTTTTAACATTACAAACAATTCTTCTAAATATCATAAAGCTCAATTCATTATTTTTGAGTTATTCTGCTAACAAGCATAGAGTTAAAAACAGTGGCAAAAGAACAAACAATTCATTACAAAGATTTGGTCATTTACTCTTTGTGATATATACTTATTAACTCATGTAAATTTCATAAAACTCCGTCCATAAGTTTTTGAGCTGTGAAATGAGAAAAATGATACAGAGAAACAAACAAACACACAAACAAACGGATGGACGGATCTTCACCAAACGTTAATCATCTATTCCTCCTAACATACCTAGCAATCCCTGGAAATTTCGTCAAAATCGGTCCATAACTTTTTGAGTTATCTTGATGACAGACAGACTAACAGACACACAAACCTGACGAAAACGTAACCTCCTTGGCGGCGGGAGATATTAATCTGTGAAACAGACAAATTTTGCCAAGTTTGAATCAGGGACACCGTTGAACATTTCATGCAAGTGATTAATTTATTTCAAATGAAAATGGTTATCTTCAGAAAATCATGAACCCAAAGCTAATATATATTGCAAAAAATACATTTATAATTGCTGTTTCGCGAGAATAAGTAAAAATAAAAAAGAAGAACTGGAACATTATGTCAAAAAAGTTACTATAAATTTTGCTCACAGTATAGATTTTCAACTAGCATATCATACATTCAATTATTAGATTACATTTCGCCGGAAGCTCGAAGGTACGTCGGTTGTTTTTGAAATATAAACACAGGGAGGAAACAAATAGTATTTCAGGGTGTTAAAAACACGTAGAATTTCGTAGAAAAACAACACGTGTATATTTGTCGAAGTATAACATTCGTCCTTGAACTACAAGTGAATGCGCGCTTACCTCTGCAGCATTCGTATCAGGCATGAGATCAAGAGGTGGAACGATATACGACCTCCTGAACTCAATAAAGCCGAGTGTCTTCCATAAACGTTTCAGAGAGGGCTACTCCTGTGAGAAACGGGAGTCGGTTCATTCGTGATGGGATTATATTGTTCGTGTTCGTCACTTGCATTTTACTACGTAACTCTTAGTGTGCTCAGAGGCAACAAAAGTGGCCTAAAGGGAACAGTATGGTTAAAATTTCATGGGATGAATATCCATTTGGCATTTTATACTTTTTCTCACTATCTGACAATCTATACAATAAAAGGCGTCTTCTGCAAGTCAAGACGTCGAAAACCTTTCTAAATGTTTTTTGAAGTGCATATGAAAAAAAAAACTATAATAAGGATAACTAAGCTAACTAATTTCAAAGATTTTGCGTTACCAAAAATATGATAAAATATGTCTATAATACACAGTAGCATACTGCTATGTGAACTACCAAAATATATTACATTAGTTAGAGACACGTAAAACATAGTCGTACCGATATCGTAATACAATCAGAATTTGATTAATGTTAGTTTGTTGCCGTCATTATCAGTTTGACAACTAAATTTTGGTAAGATGCTTGCTAATTACACAGACTCTAAATTTTCTTAAATCCCCGTTTAACATCTATTCTCAAGATCAAGTTAACCTTTAGTGTACTTAGCCACATGTGGTTAAAGTTTCTGCTTCGCTTCAAACGGTTTTTGCTCATCCGCTTTTTGGTCCATAAACCTTCCAGAAGTAGCCGGCAATAAACACTCCTACAGGCACGTACGAATAATTATGCATTCTACTTAACTGCATGCGAACACACCGCTCGACCTTATGCATCTGGGGACACTCGCCAGTCACCGAAAATATCATACGCATAACTCTATGTAGTGATGAAATGTCTGATAAATCTAGTCCTGAGAGAGCTGTACGATACTAAATGATAACATTCTTTCAAGAATAAAACTCACCACTCAGGGAGGACAATGAAATATATCGTACACTGACTAATATGGCACCAGTAGAACATGCTGGCCTGTAAATTGGGCAATCAGAGATGCTTGCACTGGAACACGGCAGTTAAGATTCAGCCCTCGAAGCATGATAGTCTTGGCCTGGCGATTGAAATGAAAATTTTGTGGCTATTACTATTCTAACCAAGCTTCCCCCTGTTTCTATTAAAGTTCGACCTATAATTAATTGGAGCACTCCTAGAGTACATACCTCCGCTACGCAAGGCAATGTTAACGAGAAATTCAAATTAGTCCTAAACCCACACTATATTTTTGTCACTAAAATTTAGTCAGTTGTGCCTCTTGGCAGTAGTAACAGTTACTGTAATTTTCCATTAAGATCCATCGATAACTTTTTAAATTATGTTCTGAAAAACACTAAGACAAACAGTAGTCAAACACACAAACGGACTGACCAAGATGATCACCAAAATTTGATCATTTGTGTCTATTAATATTTTTGGGCTATTCCTGGAAATTTCCCTGAAGATCCGTTCACAACTTTTTGGGTTATGTTTCTGACAAATAAAGAAACAAAAATATGAATAGAACAATAGATCATCCAAAAAATTGGCCCTGGTAAAATTTCCAGCAATTTGTGCAAATTTTATAAATATCTGTCCATAACGTTTTAAGTTATGCTACTACAAAAAAAATAGGCAGGCAAGCAAACGGTATTATAGAACGGATCTTCACCAAAATTTAATTATCTACTCCTCCTGGTATATCTAATAATCATTGTAAATTTGTAAAGATCTGTCTGTAACTTTTTGAGTTATCTTGGTGACAGAAAGACAGAGAAGCTGAGAGGCAAACCGACAGATGGACAAACTGAACAAAAACAGAACCTCCTTCGCGGAGGCAAGGTAATTATACAGAATCAGTGCTAGAATTAATAATGGTTGTCTTGTATTTATGTGTTCATTATTTTATCCGTCGCGCTGGAACCATTTCATTTAGAACAGTAGGCTTCATATTACCTGTCTTACCGTGTGTGAGATACGACTGAGGCAGGGTGGAATTTATCAACGATAGTTTTGCCAGTCTGAAACACTTTTTTATAATTACATACGTGGCAGTTTTTGGCAGCACGGAAAGGACGATGACAGTAATTTACTAAAGTGGAATTGATCGTACTCGCCACCTCTATGCTTTGAATTCGAAATTGATGATAGCAAGAGCATAAGCCACGACCGTTTACAATGAATTGGTGTCAATGCAACTTCTTTGTCGTCGTTTCTGATGACGATGAGATACACTCATAAATAATCAGAGAATTCCCCCGTCTGTAAGCCGTTCCTTGGCAAAACCTCCAGGAAGCTGGACTGATGAATTTTAGTTATGCTTGACAATTTCGCAGGGTCCGTTAACATAAGGCTTTTCGCATTACAATTACGCTCTGACGAAAACTGTTCGCCTACTCCAAACATTTACGGGTACACGTTTTCTGTCAGGAACGGGGATGGCCCTGTTCTGCCGGAGGAAGCTCATGGTGGTCCCACTAACTTATAGTACCACTGAAACGAAGTTAAATGTTTTACTGTCGACGTCTGCCGTCTTGGGTTCACTGCTAACTTCGTCAACACACATTATCTTAGTCATATAGGTATAGATAGGGCAACACACATTTTTAATAAGCAAATGTTATCCTTTGTTGCTGGAAAAGCGTAGGCGGAAACCAGACGTATGTCCTAGACTTGACAGGACCAGTAAGAGCTCAACGGGCCGTCGCCAGTAAGGGAGCTCCCGTTCAACAAACTTCGGCTAGATTTTATCTCTGAATTTTGGGTGTTCAAATTCTCCATGGCGGCTGCAGTATGCAGGTGTTACTCGTATCTGCACCTTTCGCGATCTCTCTGATTTCTATATATTTTAGTACTTAATTGCCTTTCTATTCCTCAATAAGCCAACTTTCACCAAAAGTATAATGCTTCGATCTACGAGCTCTTGTGAACAAACACATATATAGGCAGTATGCAGGTACCGATGGCCACGTTATTCCACAGGGTTTGAGTTTCAGCCGAGGTGAACAAGAATTGTAAAGAGCAATGACTCATTTCACATGAAGTGGTTTTACATATACATATGTGTGAGACACACGCCAAGCACCACATATCTGACCCAGCACTGTGAAGTAAAGTTGTTTACAAATGTTTCCTGAGGCAATATTATCAATAATTTACCCACTTTTCATAAATGGGTTTCAAAAGTTACAGAGCAACCTTTCAACGCCAAACCCTGAGAAAAAAAGGAGTCCCTAGCATGAGAGGTATTGTGAAACAGGTCCATTCAAAGCAGATAGCGCCATCACTCGAGGAAATTGCCTCTAATCCACCAAACGACATGACACGAGCAATATCTACTAGCATGGTCGATATCTCGTTTTAAGATCTCCATGCAGTTGTTTCATGTGGACTTCGGTCTAAATTTTGTCACTAGGTACATTTAGTGCTTTACAATCTCTGGCTACCAAAGTACATTAGGAATTAAAATGGCTGCATTTTGCTCAGTAAAAACGTTTCTCCACCCCCCCCCCTCAACAAAATGTTCATTGGTTTTCATCATAAATTGTGCAACAAAGTCTGTCAACCAGTCTAACTTTTTCGTGAGACAACTCTTTTCATTCGCTAAAATATATTTGTCTAGTGTCGCGAAAGCATCTGTCGCTGCCTTTATGTACTTTTTTGCTTTTGGAAGATCTATGTTGTGTTTTGCTCTGCTGCGTCTGCAGCTCTTGCGCATTGACAAGCTGTCGAAGTTTTCTTCGGCCCTCCTTTGGCCCTATAGGCAATTTTTCTACTATTATCGTGATTTTAAAGCTATATATTGTCACTCATTTTACAGATACTTTGTATCGTGATTTTAAAGCTATATATTGTCACTCATTTTACAACTACTTTGCACAAAAATTTTTCCCTTCTCGGTAATAAATTTTCCATATCAGATTTATGACGTCAGTTTGCTCGCACTGTTTCACTTGAGATCAATTGCAATCCTAAGTTTTTGTTAGTTTATCGATGTATCTTTGCAATCCCTTTAGCCCAACAAGTAGTAAATATGAGCTCGACGATGATACTTTCCAAAAAATAAATTCTGTTGACATTCATGTTTAGCGGATGTCTAATTTCTTTCATCACTGAAGTTATGGAAAGTTCATCTGTCTTTGTTTCGTACAACGTCCCTTACAATTGGCCGGTGCTTCTATAGCACAGTTCATTTATAGAAGATAGTTGTGTCAGATTTTAGTTTAATCACTACGCCCTTGAATTTTCAGAACTGTGACGTCACAATTGCGTCACTCCACTGTTGCAGGGAGGAATCTTTGGTATTTCTACAGCGGCGTGACGTAATTCTGACGTCACAATTCTGAAGATTTTAAAGGTGTATGGCCTTCCTTGCACATTCATTTAGCTCCTAAGACCTTATCACCGCATATCCCTGCTGCCCTCAGCAGAAAATTCTCTCGTAGCATATCCCCACTTCAACCCGGTAACCTGAATGCTTTTATTCATAATATAAACTCGTATAAATATACCGCTCCCTAACCTGTTATTTAAAGACCCGAAATCATCTTTTCCCATATAATTCTTCAAATCTGAATACCACCTGGTAAATTGTTTTGAAATATACGCTAAAAATACCAGAAGTGAATAGCACACGGATGTTGCGCACACGGCATGTGTTTAGTCAGGGTGACTCACACCACTCCTGAAAAGTTCACACTTCGCCTCTCACTGATGGTTTTGTATTCCATGTTGCCGTCTTCGCTCTGTGTCTGTCAACGCATGGCTACACCTAATGCACTGGGGCTCGCCTACATCGTTTTCCTGGCTCGCACTTCTGTATCGTCACCACTGGTGGGAATGAGCTGCATCGTCATTCTGACCTACGGTTCTGCATCATTTATGGTGGGAATGGCATTCCTAATCATCCGGTGTAATCCAACCCATACTTAAAGCATTGTTTTTGAAGTTCAAATATATATATCAACTATGATAAACTTTGCTGTAGATAAACTGACACTAACTTTGGTTTGCCATCATTTTATCAACTTGATACAACCCTCGTTCCACGGTCCCTGGGAGCTGTTACACGGCGTCGTATATTATTATTGTGCCCCGCCGCCTGCTCATACAGATGTGCTCACGAGTACCTAGACATATTCACTGAAGCAAGTGACCCTAACAAAGATTTGCTCAAGACGCCGTTTGGGGGTCGCTACTGCGGCAAAATCGCACCTCGTCTTCGCATCTCCTGGCACCGCACAGTCCACATCGCCTTCTTCACCGACTACAATTTCACAACTCCCGATCTGTTCTCAGGCTCCTACAAATTCATCAACGATTGTGAGTATTTTTCTGTTCGTTTGCAATTTCAATTTTATATGGCAAATGTAGCAAGTACTTTGTATCATGTAGTTGGTTCAGAATAGTAGCTGAACCGTAGTGGTGCCCAGATTGGTCCTCCGCAAAATGTCCGATGTGTATCCATGAGTCCGACCAACAGCTAGCAGCTTATCTTCAACAAAATTTGTACTCAAAATTTAAATGAAGTGTAGTTTCACAATAGTAAATCTCAAGATAATGAAAAATGGTAGCCGTGTATGTGGCTGCGAGATAGTCGTTTTTGAGGGTAACCTACCCTGCCACTCCCCTCGCGCGTGAGCTTCCGGTTTGTAGCGGCCGATGCACTACCGGTTTAGCGGGGATCGGGGGGGGGGGGTGCAAACCGGCAGTGGGCGGGGCCTGGGAAGCCGGAAGGGGCGGCGCGAGGGGAACCTACTCTCAAAAACGACTATCTCGTAGCCTTATACACTACTAATGGTCCTTCGCAGAGGGATGATACACTGTGTAGCTATATGTATTGACGCCACAAAAATTCCTGATACTTTTATTCCAAGTCATTAGAAATTACTGCGAATCACTTGTACTTAGACATCCTGTTTCTTTGTTTAGAGTTGTTAAGTTGGTCTACTTGGTATCACTAGCTATTACTATTCGAATTCATGTGAAGGGAAACTATTAGCGTATGCTGTCGTAAGTTAACGTGTGTCTTCTATTCCCCCGTCTGTCAATGCATTGCATGAAAGTCATCCAAATGCATACTTGAGTTATCCTTCGCTGTGTTCTGCTGGGCTCTCCCTCTCTCCTCCCGTACAATCAAAACAATTACCCTCATGAAGCGAAACATATCTTACTTGACTCATTAAACAATTGAGGACCACTCGGATCCATGTACACAGTGGCGCTCATAAATTTGAAATGATACATTTGCACGTCAATGATTCTTGCGAAAGTGATACCAACTGAGCAACCTGAAATTTGTGACCATTTTTACATGAAATTATCTGCGTCAGTGTAAGTTTCAGCACATGTAAACAAATATATATTGAGTGAAATCTGTCAACTGGAAGAGTTAAACTTAGCTCTGTTGAAAGCTTAACTTACGGGATCATCTAAAATTCTAAGTTTTGTCTGTCTGTTCTATGTTTAGGAGACTTTGGAGAGGTGGTATCACAGTTTCCGAAAAATCTATAGAGAACAATAATTTTCAACTACAACTTACGGTAAATAATTTAAATTTGAAAAGCCTTATTACTAAAATGCAGATACATGTGTACATGCATATTTTTGAAGCCAAGTTTAAAGACTATATGCATTCAAATGAACTCAAGAATCTAAAAATTCGATAAGTCACAATTACTAGCTGATGAAGGCGCAAAGAAGCCCAGAATTCTGTGATTTGTATAATAATTTTTGAAGTAAAAAAGAAAAACTGCATATAACCGCGTCTAACCTTGGTAAGCTACTACTACACTATCTTAACATATTCTACCACCCCTAACTTATCCTAATCAATACTTACCTAACAGAACCTAACTTTACTTAACTTCACTTCACCTACCCTCCTAACCTAGCATAACGTAAGCTATCCTTTCCTAACTAAATCTAATAAAACCTAACCTCACTTGTTAGACGTCACCTAACTAAACCTATTTTACTGGGTCATCCTACGCACGTTCAAAAACAAACAAAAATCATTTATTATCTCGTATATAGGGTACAATGGATATACCTATCGAGGTTTTCTTTTTGCCTTAATTCTAAAATTTTGAAGATCCAGTTGTGTGAAGAGCAGGAAAAGCAGTCCTTGCTGAGAGTCAATTTAGGATCCTCATCGTGCATCGCCTGGCCTCTCGGTGCTGGAGTGCTCCACGCAGTGTAAATCCGTAGTGTGCCGTCCGGGGAATCGAACCCGGGTCTCCGTTGATGGGATGCTGAACCGTTGTCACTTCACCACCGAAAAATTTAGATTGTTGCGCTTTAACTAAGAGGCGAGGCTTTTCCCACCGGTTATTATATTATTAGATTAGCTAGCTGACAGTACAAGGACTAACATGGCCATTCCTAATGAGCAGCTGGGACTTACGCTCCGGTCCTGCATGAGCTATCGGCCTATCGCCAGTGTCTCAATATCATTTAAATGTCTGAGGTAGAAAAGAAGAGAAAAAAAAAACTCAGCAAAATAGATGATCTTGCAAGCACGATTCATTGCTGCAGATCTGCGGAGCTTGGAGACGTTAATTTAAATGGGATGTGAAAGATAGTGGATTGAAGTAGTCTCCGAAGCTTTGTCCGTTAGGAGTTTGTGACTCTTAGAAGAGGTGTGAAGGGTGTCGCTCCCAATGTTTGTCAAGACAATTTGTAAAAGCGTTGACTCTCTGCACTGGGGCTTTTCTGCTACCGGTTGTTTCTGGCTTTTCTCTGGACACCTCTGCCGAAAGGGGTTTTCGAATGATAAACAGCTACGTTAGACTAAATCAACACTCTTGTCTAAACATATATCATATGCCTTCGGTATTTCAAGCATCAAGTAAACTCCATCCCTGAGTCTTTGAAGCTGGTCGATGCTTTGAATCGTCCGGAGCTTGGATTCTACTATAGATGCTCATTTCATTGGGATCTAGGCATACTGAGTTGAAAGTCGATTTTTTCATATTTCATACCTTTGCGGGAAGAGGGACGCAAAATACAGAAATATATAAGTTTAAATATATATGTATGCATTCTTCATATATACAGTGACACTCAGGGGTAGCGAGAATGAAGGGGTTTTGAAAGCTTTCTGGATTATATTTATTTGACCGGAGCTTCCGGATCTTGAAGCGGGCTATGCCTTATGGTCAGAAAAATTATGATCAAATAAACAAAACCTGGGAAGACTTTATAAAATCCAATTACACGTATATATTTAAATGCATTTAAATACATGTCATACAAGCCATATTGCTCTCATTATAGTGTGCGTTGTCTCGTTGTTTGTGAATGATGAGCAAAGTTATGCATATTTCATAATCCTTTCTCACACCACCCGCAGCGCGGTATTATGTGGGAAAAAGAGACCCCGATCAAGAATGTGGCTTCGTAGTTCACGTGGATGAAACTCAGAGGAATGGTGAGTTTCTGTCACCAACTTACCCAGGGGTCTACCCAAAGAATATCACCTGCTACTGGAAGTTTGTGGGCACCGGCAACAACAAGCTCGGCAAACCGAAGGACAGGGTCAGACTGGAGTTCCGCGACTTCGACCTCTTCTACGGCGGCCCGCAGTGAGTTCCAGGAGCTGGTGTGCTCTGTTAACTTACATGCAGGCGCATTTCAGCAATGCCTGTCCAATGTTTGTGTTTGAACATGGTCATCGATCGCGGAAAATATATTATATCACTTGCAGCTAATTACTATCGACTGACACTAGATCGTGGAAAGTACAACAAGATGTTACTAATAAATATATAAAAGGTACGTGAATCACGCGCGAGAAGAATCACTGAATGCTTTCAGGTGAAATCTGTATAGAAGTGATGGAAGGAAAGAGCAGGATAAAACAAAAAGTATAAGTTGAATCTGCAAACAAAATGCCCTGTAAGATGTTACGAACCTATTAACTTACTATGCAGTGATAATCAGCTTGATCTATAATTAGAATGCGTAGTGGATCTAACGTGAGTTGATTTGGATATTGCAGCTGCCCCTTCGATAGCGTGAAGATGTTCGATGGGCCGGACAGCTACTCCCCCCTCATTGGCACCTACTGCGGCCAGCAGCGGAACTTGGTGGTGTTCAGCAGCGGGAGTTCGATGCTCGTTACCTTCAGCACGCTCTACAGAATCGCCGACACGCAGAACAGGGGCTTCCAAGGCATCTTCAACATCTCTAGTAGCTATCTCAGCCTCAGTAAGTTGGTAATGGGAGAGTTTAGAAGCATTGGATTAATATTGCAGGGTGAATTCAAGCTATAGAAATAATCCTTTTCCACTTCAACGGTCATCCTATCACCTCTTGAACTTATGAGATGAGTTTCAAGAGACGTTTGTGGAACGTGAACCCAATCGCACTTTTTTCTACGTCATGCAGACAGATGTCAGACACTTCCGCACACTGTGTGCGGTCGAATGAATGCAACACAAAAATGCCGCAAAAACTCGCATTCGTATTATTTTTCATGATATAAATATATTTCATTGGCAATATGACTCCATACTTTGACACTACTAGCTAGTTTTCATTCACTGGCCTCTGATAGCTTATGTAATTTTTCAACTGGCTCCAGACACTTTTATCTAACATTGCGAGAGTACACGACTGTCGACTACAGAGGTTATTTACTGCGTTTGTAATCGTAACAAGACTAACGTGCTTACTTTGTTTTTTCTCTCGTCTTGGCGAGGTCGTAAAGCGTCAGCGCAGAAAGCAGAAGCCCCGGTCCTGTTCGGCCTCAGCTTGATGCCGGAAACTGCATGCTGCGCTCCATCGGAAGATTTTAAATATTTTCATACTTCCAACTATGAATTAGCTTACTAATAAATTGGTTTATTTATCTTTTTCGAGCCTACTGGGACATAATTGTGCGCCACGCTGATGTTCGCGAATGCAGATTCGTCTACTAGAAAGGGTTATAGATAAGTTGTACTTCATTTCTTGACGGTTGGGGTCTTCAGTACATTGCATCTGTAGATCTTTTTAATATTTTTCATTTGTCCGACTAACAATTAGATTACCTAATAATAATAAAAATATAAATTTGTTACTTTGAGTTATATAAAGACATGAGCAGGATTTGCTGCTATATTAAATAGTATAAAATTATTTATTTCATTTTCCTGAATCATCTTCAGGAATCATTAATCATATAAAAAATGGAAATCTCACCTGTTACGACGATAGTGAGAAACTTTTATTCCAGATTTTATCGACAAGAATGACGCTGAGCACATCAAAGGAACAGAATGTGACCAAACGATCCTGAGCAAACGCACCAGCAACGGGACGGTTTTCAGCCCTAACTACCCTTTCCTTTACCTGCCCAACATCGTGTGTTGGTACGTGGACAGATCGGGTCGCAGTGTAGTTCTAGTCACTTACTGTAAGTCTAATATGAGGGTATCGATGTTCATTCAATTGCCAGTTTGTGTTCAGCAAAAAAAATAAATTTCAGAGTTTATTACCAGCTTGCTATACTCGTAATACAGAAACAAGTTCATGCATCAAACCTAAGGCCCTGATCTAACCTAACTCACCTCATCAGCAGTTGGTAACTTGACGCGTATATTCCGGTATGGGTATTTTGCAAATTAGACTATTTCGAATTGTGCATTTTAGTAGTGAACGTTTTACCGTAGTTTGTGTTGTTGCAGTAGAGTGGTAACGTTTTTGCTCCTGTTGATACCTGCTGACTATAGAGGTAACTAGCCTATTGATTTCCACAGGTACTTCATTTACGGTCGCCAAAATTCCCAGAACCTGGAAAGAGTTCGATTGGAATTCTTCGACTGGTTTGATATTCCGCCTACACCAAAGGGAAATAAAAAGTAAGACCGCTACTGCATATAAATCATGATATCTTATTCGCATAGTGCATATCATTGAAATAGTCTTAAGTACATATATAGCAAAGTACAAATAGATATAATCAGAAGACAATTAATCTTTGAAGGTCGACATTTAGCGAGATTTTTATATGTATTTATCATAACACGTTCAGTCCTTTTATGTGCAGTGATTTTCTCACGGTTGTGTTATTTCTGCGAACAGTTGTTCAGACGGCTACTTGCGCATCTACCTGCGAGGACAAGAAGTACGGAGCGAGTACGACAAGCCGGACCACGAGTACTGCGGCAAGACCTTACCCCAGAGTGTCATGGCTCAGGGACCGCGGCTCCTCATGGTGTTCAGCAGCGGTAAAACTACAGGCAAAGGCTTCAAGGCTCGCTACAAGTTTGAAACAGGTCCGTTGTGCCACGTTACGCTAGGCAACAAGCATGACTATATGTCTCTGCTCCCACACTGTGGTATTCTGTACCAACTAGACTACTGTACTCATGCGAGCGGCGGTCCAGCAGCGGATAATACCTATATGTACAGTGATGCCATAGAGGTGGCCAGCAACAGTCAGGAAATACAACTATGTGCGGCTTGAAATATGTATAAGGAAAGTCCTGTCCCGGTTTTTGTTAGGAATAACAAATGAAAGAAATATTACTGACAAATCTTTATTGTTCAACAAAATAGTCAATATTATTCAATAACCTTTGTCCGTCTACTTGGCAGCTGTTTATTTCCCATTTAAAAAAAAAAAAGAAAATTATTACCATTAAACTCCGCTTCGATATCGTGAACAATTATGAACCTTTCTTCAGCGATGAAATGCTCTAGAGAACGGAATAAATTTTAAGTGAAAATTTGATGGAGCAAGCACTAGCGAGTATGGAGGGTGAGGATGATCTTCCTCCCAGCCTAAGGGTCTCGCATGGGTTCCAGCGTTATCGTGTTCCAAAAGGACTCCTTTTCTGTTTACGTCAGCAGGACATGTTCTACGCAGCGATGCATTCAGACGTTCGAGTTGCTGACAGTAGAGGTCTGCAGTCACAGTTTTTCCTTGCTCCAATAACTCAAAATTAACCTTTCTGAAATTCATACAACATGCTATGAGACATATAATTCATTTCGAAACTTTTACCTTCCATATGCTATAGATGAGATTAAACTATGAACAGCAGTAGACTTAACTAAACGTGAAGTTTAACTGAGCATCTTGCATTTGGTTTAACCTTTAAAACAGCTGTCTAAATTTAATCTGATCGTTAAGTTTGGTTAAAGAAAAAGAGACCGCACTTTCCGGTACCCCCTAATATTTACTAGTAGAGGCATGGCTTCCGGCCAGCTGTAGCTCAGCGACAAGAGAAAGGGAAACAGGAGGGAGTGCGGTCTCTGGACTGCTAATGCATTGGTGGATGAGACGCTGGTGTACGCCGGTTGTATGATGAGGTGCAGAGGAGATAAAAAACTTGATCTTCGAATATCTGTATCATTTTTAAAATCTTCATTACGTCTATATACGCATGTTTTGATGCGGATAGCTGGCGATAACAAGTGCGTATGTCATTAGAATAAAAGAGAATATGCGTTACTGTTTCAGCTGTCAAAATTCATTGGTCAGCTGCTCACTAGTCAGCAGTCGACTAGCATTTTAGTTTGGTCTGTTGGGCGCACAGCAGCACTAACAACTGCACTCATGCACTGGGTTGTTTCAATACAGAGTTGCTATCACAGCTTACTGCAGTCACTATACGTTACCAGCCGACTGCACCAAACTTTAATCACTTATGTCTCTTAAGATTACTAACAAAACCTATAAATTTCATAAAGATCCATTCTTTATTATTTGAGTTATTCTGCTAACAAATATAAAATTAAAAATAGTGACAAACGAACAAACGGATCATTAACAAAATTTGGTCATTTACTTTTTGCAATATACCTAATTTCACAAAAATTTATTGATCACTTTTTGAGTTATAGCGATGAGAAAAATGAGGCAGACAAAGAAGCAAACGGATGGACATATCATCACCACATATCATCATCTGTTCCTTCTAACATACCTAACAATCGCTGTAAATTTCGTCCAAATTGTTTCATAAAATTTTGAGTTATCTTGGTGACAGACAGACAAACACGACGGAAACATATCCTCATTGGCGGAGGTAATGAAGAAGTACCATCACAAATTTTTCGCTGTCATTTTTGACGGTCTGGTACGCTAGTTTTACTGTAAACTTTAACGTGATAACCGCAGCATGGATGCGTTTGAAAAGGACTTCGGTCGTCGATGCAAATTGAAGCCGAATTTCAAGATAGAAATTGCTGCTGTGACTGCAGTTTTCTTCCTGCGAAGTGAAAATGTTCGTCAATCTGCTCGGCGGTGATTGTATCAACATCGATACTACGTGTGGTAATTCCAGAGTCAAATTCCTGTCAATTTCATCCCCACACACGATGAGTATACAAAATATATATGCTGTATATACAGTATTGCACCATAGCCCCATGCCGATCTGACGAATTAGATACAAGCAAATTCATTTAGTGGACGCCTAGGGGATGTGACAGGAATATAATTGGGCCTCAGATTAGCACCAAATTTGTTCTTGGAATATCCGCGAGACGCTGCGTGTGCTGAAGCCCAGTCACTCAGGACTGTAGCTGCACTTCTTGACGTTTTCCCATATGCTCGGGAGGTGAAAAGCATAATTCTCTTCTGTAAATCTCGGACTGCTCCTGATGCTACACTCGTCCCAAATTCATTAGCAATATTTATTGAGTCTTATTTTGAATTCAAAGACAAGCCTCCTACACCTCTCCTGTCTAGTGTTATCAACAAATACAAATGCAGAAGTTGCAATGCTTCGTACATAGGTAGCACTGGACAACATTTCAAAGCTCGAATCGATCAATATTTAGGTGTTCAGTAAAACAGGTCTACCCCTCGCAAAACCTGCTCATTCTGCTCCCCGTCTCCATGCTGAACAAAATAATCATCCTATGAGCACGACAGATTCTCAATCATAGACTTTTCTACCCCACTCGAACTCACCACACTGGAATCACTCTACATCCATAGAGCAAAACCTAGCCTCAACATAATGACCTCGGTTGTAGCTCTACACACGGTTCATGCCTGACCCATCGTCCTCCGACTGTACAGACGTCGACACCGGGACTTTCCAAGCTCGCTCCATTCAGTTGCATTTTAGACCTTACCCGATCAACATATCAGCTCCCTTCATTATGGAAATAAAGAAAATTGTTCTAATTTGACCGATTATATTAGAATTTTTTACTTCTGAAGATGGGGGACATTCCCGAAACGTCAAGTTTTATATTCATAGTCGACTTAATATTTTGAATTTGAATATTTATTTCATTACAGTACCAAATGCGTTACTTTATTTAAATTTTGTTAGATTTTTCTTGATCCAATCTCATTAGTCTTCTTTCTTCGATAATATCTCTGCACTATAGACGATGCTGTGCCAGCAGAATACACGTCAGCAACAAATTTCAGATTTTTCACTCTTGTACTGGGCTCGAGGTATACACCAATATGTTGCTAGGATACATCTGCCTCAAGTTTTTGCCACTTTCTGAGGTTCCCTTTGTTTTACCTTCTTCTTCAGACGCTAATAGGAATCTGGTATACGTGTACTTGTTCTGGTCTTTTTTGACGGACAGACACGCTAGTATACGTACATATTGCGTTAACCGCCCACTCGTAAGTACGTACATAGATATACATATTATATACGGTCAATTATTGTGGACAGAAACTAGAGTGCTCGGGCGCCAAAATCACGGCAGGTATTGAGCGTTGGCCTAATTTCTTTTGGCTGTCAAACAATTAGACAGAAAAAAGAAGTTCAAGTAATCGCGGGAATTCAATCACACATATGGTATCGTTGTTACAAAGAGAGGTATATCAAGGAAGTAAAGTAGTGAAATACTTAAGTTCAGTTCTGCAATCTACTATGCATGGACATGTATATCTCTAGTGACGTCATTTTATGACTGAAGAAAGACTGCTGAGGAGAGTGGATTACCAAAAAATGGGAGCCAAGGAAAAAGCCGTATTCGGTGCTCGTAAATATACAAGCTGCTAAAGTACAACGTGCAAAAAACTGGCCATGGTTGAATAACGTATCGTAGCTCAATCATGACATGCACCAGTAGCAACAGATAAGTTAGATAAAGAAGCCTTTCGTCACCCCGAACTCAGGAGAGAGTCGTCAATAAGTACCGTTGCCTTGTTACGTGGAGTGTTCTCATAAACTTCAGTGTCTCCATTATGTTTAAAGCCCTTATTTGATGTGAATTTAAGACTCGAATTTTTACCTCCGCCAAGGAGGTTATGTTTTCGTCGGGTTTGTCTCTCTGTCTGTCATCAAGATAACTCAATAAGTTATTGACCTATTTTGAAGGAATTAACAGGGATTGTTAGGTATTTTAAGAGAAACAGATGATTACCTTTTGGTGAAGATCCATTCGTTTGTTTGTTTGTCTGTCTCATTTTTCCCCGTGCCATGACTCAAAAAGTTGTGGACGGATTTACATGAAATTTACATGAGTTGTTAGGTATATTAATAAAGAGTACATGACCAGATTTTTGTAATGATCCGTTTGGTTGTTTGTTCGTTTGTTTGTCACTGTTTTTAATTTTATGCTTGCTAGCAAAATAACTCAAAAAATAATGAATGGATCTTTATGAAATTTATAGAAATTGTTAATAATGTTAATAGGCATAAATGATTTAATTTTGTTGCAGATCGGTTTGTATGTTTGACTCATGTTTGTCATAATGCTTGTTAGCAGCATAACTCAGAAAGTTATGAACGGATCTCCAAAAAAATTACTGAGGCTGTTAACACAATTGAACGGCACAAATGATTAAATTTTAGTTTCGATTCAGAGAAAATCACAGTCTCAGAACAAATTTTAATTTTTCCCAACCGTGCCTTACTTGGCGGAGGTATGCGCTCTCAGAGTGCTCTAGTTTTATCTCGTTTCCTTGGCGATCAGTAAATTAATTTTTTTCTAACTTAGCCTTCTTATAGAATCGGAATCACCAGGCAGCCCGCCAGCAGACTGCGTATTCTATACGGTATTTCTTTCGCCTCCGCAATTGTCAGTGTTGCCTAGACATAGACTATACCGTTTCTACACTGTGTGGCATAGATTATATGTTCAACTCTAATGGTGACAAAGGAAATTGGAAAAATGACAGAAAAAAGTAGCTACCTCGATCTAATAAAATATTATTGGCATCATTTACAGTTTGGAATTCTAACTATCCAGATTGTGAACTTTGTAAAGGAAAAATTATCGAATCTCTCACGATATTTTTTCTTTTTAGATTTTCTGTATCAGTTAGTGTTTCAAACAAATTGTCTGTTATTGGTGTCACCTTTCTTTAGACTTTGATATTGTCCTGTGCAGAATACAAGATACCAGGCACAGCTTCTCCGGATGGTCGCTGCTTCTTCACTTACCTGAGCTCGAGCCAGAAGACTGGCAGCTTCAACTCCCCCCGGCACCCCTCCAACTACCCATCCAACACCACCTGCGAGTTTCTCTTCAAACCAGCCCCGGACGAAGTGGTCGAAATTGTCTTCATTACATTTAAAATAAGAAATGACAAGCCAGGCACAGACGCTGAGTAAGTTTTGAGAAGAGCTTTCTTAACAGTCCGCATACAGTATGAAAAATATGCATATATTGACCATAACAAGCAATTGTGATAGAACAAACGATTTGTTGATTGTGATACTGTTGAAATTTTATCTTTATCCACTGAGAATCAATATTTTGATATAGAACAATTTTTTGCATGGCTTTCTTACCGATATTCATTGATACGCTGATATAAAATACGGTTTAATTTTGATCAAAGTACTGTTGTACCTTCGCCACTTCGTGCTAAGACCAACATTATCTTGTAAAAAAAAATATAATTCTTTGTATACTTTCTGCAGCGCGTACCGCTGTCAGGAAGACTGGATGGAGCTCTACAACATCTACAGGCCGCACTACTCCGACACCGAGAAAGAAATTCTCATTGGCCGGTGAGCTTCTATTCGGCGACCTGCCGGTGCTTAGTTTCACAACTTGTGTTTTTTATAGGGAAATGGCCGTGAGATGCGTACGTCTAGTATAGCGTATGTATACTGTGCCCTGCACGTTCAGTATAGCTTAATACGTACACGGCTACTTGAATAGTTCTCCAGCAGGTCTCTTGTCCGACGTAGTTTTCACTTTTTTCGTGAAAAAAATCTTTCTATCCACATTCTACTCTATTCTATTCTATCTATCTATCCTATCCACATTCAAAACTGACAGTAAAACTCTGAAACCAATAATCAAAAAGCATGTTAAACCTGTCGATGAGCATAAGACTGTATCTTTGCACCCCTACTTCGAACCATTCAAATTATCATCTTGTTTCTCCACCCGTCAACCTCAAACCGATGTCTCGAGAGCGAGAGTTGTTTACCAGTTTACATGTTCCGAGAGCAGCTGTATTGCTGCTTACATTGGTCATACGACAAACGCTCTCGAGACCCGCATAAACCAACATAGATATTTGTCCAGCAGTATCTACAAACACTTTGGCTATGACCACCATATGGCCGTTCCACCCTTTGAAATAGTTAAAGACCGTTTCCGCATTTTACACAGCTTCTCCAAAACCATCGACCTCAAACTTGCCGAAGCTATAGA
>LQNS02000231.1:1129702-1142839 GCA_001587735.2 Parhyale hawaiensis
CCATAGCCTAAGCCATGTAGACTGTATCACTCATCCATGTATAAACACCATAGCCTAAGCCATGTAGACTGTATCACTCATCCATGTATAAACACCATAGCCTAAGCCATGTAGACTGTATCACTCATCCATTTTCAAACTGACTCGTAACAGCGCTGGGGAAAACTTAGCACAGTTTGGTATACCATCTCATTGGCTGTAATGTGTATTTAATAAGTTTTTGTTTCGGGGGGGAATTTTTAAAAAAGTTCATCCAATCCCGATGTACGACTTTGATTTTGGAAACAATTTCAAAACGTCATAACCCTCGTGTTCATGCTAAAGCATCTTGTCCTTATCCTTAGGTTCAAGTGCACAATTCGGACTCTTCACGTAACTTTATCATAAAATTACATTTATACTATCCTTCTCCACAAATTTTAGTGTCGTGGATGTTTCAAAAACCATGATAGCAAGAGACACACTGACGCAATAAACCCATCACTACTGGAGGCACTGCCCAGCACCGGCATAAGTATTGGGCAGTAATCATTACTTGGGGAACAAACGTGGCTCATTGAACGCTGACGGTAATGCGAGCCATCATTCTGGCTCTTACATTTGGCGTCTGTAGGCCTGAGACAATGCATTGCCAACATTATATAAAGAGACGATCACACTGGCGATTTGCAGAGCATATATTACAATTGCTGTTGACTCTATGTAATAAACAAGCCTAAACCAGTAAGCTAGAAGAATTTACGATGACACAAACTTGAGGCTTACCCAGTTTTTGCTACTCGTTGGTTCAACTACAAGGCACCAATAGATAGAAGTATTTATTTATGTGAGATGTAATAAATGGAACTTTTCAGACGTACCGTCAACATTCCGAGCATTAGGCGAATCTCTCAGGGTAATGAACAGGACATAGGATGGGCGAACCGAAATAACCCAACTAAATAGTGCAGCTTAAGCTGGGATATGAAAGCAGTAACCGCCTCATCTCAATATGGAAACGTCTAGTCTGCAGCTTCATTGCTTCAATGGCACCTGTCATCGCGACAGCCAAGCGAACGCTCACGTATCGCGACGGTGTCTCTGTTCCGCCTCTTCCCCATAATAGTGCCCTCCTAAATTAGAGAACAGCAAGGGAAAAGTTGTCTTTCCTTCTGACAAGAAGCTCAATTTTCTATAGATTTCTACACATAAATTTTCAGCCACGTAACAAAAATGCAAAAGAAGACAGTACCTGTAAGGAGTGCACGGTAGCAGCAAGCCAGGTGCGGTGGCGGGATAGGATGAGCAGAGTCAGTTTCCAGAAGCGATGCAGCAGCGGCGGCAGGAACACGTCAGGCTGCCAGCACTGAACTGTCCCACGGATGACGCCTTTAGTGCCGCCGAGCATCGGGCCCCTCTCACCTGCTCATGCAATAATGCAATGTCTGTCACAGCAACCATCGGTGTTAATACTTGCATTCAACTGCTGGATACCTAACCCCAGCATTTCGTATGCAGTCTCAGTCATCCCCCACATAACAACATAGTGACCTCAGTGATCAAACGAGTAGATAGGCCTCAACCACTTCGCTAATAACATTTAATGTTACAGCTAAAAGTATTATTCTGACGTCAGTTCAACAATTGACCTAGGTAGGCAGTAAGAGATGCTTCTCAGCAATGCACAGAGAACCATAGAAGCAAGAGCAGAAAGAGCCATTTGCTCTTTACAAAGCAGCAACATGTTAATAAAGTTGAGTGAAATCCTGTGGTAAAATTTTACGTCTCCAAGATAAGTATTGTATAATATATTCAATAGACGTCCTCTGCAGCATCTAGCCCGAAGCATGAGGTGACAGAGCAATTAGCTACTTAGTTTTGGTGGTTGTAGAGTGTAGCGATGACATGCCCGTCGATTCGAATGTATGCTTCTATCCAACTGTCGGAGCAGAAAACAGGTTAGCAAGCGGCTTCTACCGCCACTGAAGAATGGCAATTAGTATTACTAAAAAGCTAAAATGATGCTTGTTGATTCCTTTTTCATAGCGGGATTAGCTCTTGTTGGAAACTAAATGATGCGGCTTTTATTGTTAGTTACTTGAGAGAGAGGAAACAACAATTGCTTAAGCTGTTCCTGTCGAGTCTAGCGTAGAGGGTAATACACTAAATTACGTCTGCGACTGCACTTCCTTCTCACGTGTAGACTTCTAAGCTCTTACCAAATACTCGCCCAGTCGGTATTGAAACAAGGGTCAAAACACCCTTCCTAGCAAGCAAATTTCATTAAAGGCATTCACAGCAAGTCATTAAGACGAAGAGTAAGCACGCTGACTCAATGCCAAGAAAATGTAAGCGGAAAATATGTAGCTATTAGTCATTATAGGTAAAAATTCCACATGTCTTCAACAAATATAGCATTTGATGCTAAACCAAGAAATGAACGTTGTGTGTACGTAGGTACTCAAACACCACTGCCCTCCGAACTAACACTGTTGCTACAATTAACAGCTCAACGGCTAACAATTAACTACGCACCTGCAGCGTCTGCTGGCAGCAGCTTCACTCCACACTCTTCACACAGGCTGCTCTCCACCACCTGCCGAATTTCCTGATTCCTGCAATGAGTAACTCATGAACAGCCAGAGCACTGGGAGACCAGATGCCCCCTGGCACCGAAGGCAATGTTAAAAATGTTCAAATTGGTCGAAAACACAAGACTTGCATTTCATCATCAACAACAACCAAATTTGGTCATTTTGTGCCTCGTGATAAAAACAACAGTTCCTGAGATTTTCATACAGATCTGCTGGTTACTCTTCGAGTTATGTTGGATTAGAATAATCATTAGATAATAGATAGTAGAAAATTGACAGACTAAAAGGCCCATTCCCATACAATCTCCGGGGCTAACGCTGCGGCCCTCTATGAGCGAAGACAAATACATAGCCAAGCACATAAACGAACAGTGCATCATCAGAATTTAGTCATTTGAGTTTTCAACTCTTCTCTAACAATTCCGGTAAATTTCATTGCGATCTGTCCATAACTTTTTGAATTATCTTGGTGACAGCCAGACAGACAGAGAGACCGACAAAAAAATAACCCCCTTGGCGGAGGTAATAGCAGCAACACATTCCAACCGAACAAAAGCGAAAAATACAGGACAAAGTCTGCTGCTCGTAAAATTGGGGCTGACAAAGCCATTTTATGCCTTAATTGTCCGTATGTAGCTACTTCTTTCTTGCAAAACTCTAGCAAGTCAAGATCATTACACCTCACACATACAACATTTTTTACAGCACATCACAATAAGACCGACCCAACTCACATTTGACTTTCCCAGTAGTTGTTTAAAATATGCACTAGCAAATGTGGATAAAGAAGTATTGAATTCTGCTGAAAGCTCCATGCTTTTCCACTGAACAAAGAACCGGTCAAGTACGGAACCTAACGTTCAACAACGTCTTCAATGTACGAACGAGTTTTGGTTTTAACGCCTTTATACACAAAACTGAAGCTCCGTGACCCCGCAGTAAGAAACACCCCACCAAACCATTAGTTTGGCGAGGCGATAGCTTCTTTGCACCCTATATATCACTTCAGAAGCTTCTTTGGCACTAAGAGCATATACTACTACCTCAACCACACATTTTGACGGTTCAAGCTCTCATCTACAGTGAAAACTTTCTCATCCGTGAAAAGGATATTTCTGTGCGCTCCTCCTGCGTACCTGATCATCAACTGTTTGGTTCTTTGGCACTCCATTCCATTGTTAACTCTTACGAATATTGAAATTGTTATTAGGAAATACATTGATTAGGCCCTTCACATTAACTTTAGCCATATATCATTTATTTCTAAAGTGTTTATTTAGTAAAAAAATTATTAAATACACCATACTCTTTACTAAGTAAAAGGTGGTTAAGAATAACAGAAAAAACTCTATCAAAGGTAACCGTAAAAAGTCATGATTCATAATTTTCAACAGGTACCTTTGCCAAAGTTTTGTCGTTTTTTTCAGAACATTGATAGATTTTTAGCAATACGAAACGTCTGTTTTTTATAATATGTGATCACTTTGAAGCTTCTTCTTATCTTACGAATGAGGCTCCCAGTGAATCAACCAATTGCTAGGATATTAGGTCAGATAAGCGGTATGGATTTACACGGTCTTTTAGGACCTCAATAAAACAACAGGAATGAGCTTCAAAATATCAATTATAGACAAAAAGTGTAAAAGGAGAACTTTTTGCGCGGACACCTATAGATAAATCAGAATAATTTACACTGAGCAGCAGGCTAACCATAAGACAAATTGCACATAACAAGATATGGTACCTGATTTGGAAGTACACAGCCAGGTTCCATAAGTCCATGAACTTCTGGTAATCATCCAATGTCCGGAAGTTACGTACTCGACCGCGTGTGACGAGCATCACTTCCAGGCTCCCTACAAGTTCCATACTCTCCGTGTATCTCTGCACACAAATCAACGGTAATGTATGAGGTGGAAGGTCACCAGTATTGAATTCTTTAGCAAAAGGAACACAACCACATGCGGCCATGCCAGAGGTAAGCCTACTGCAACCACCGATGTAACCAGCCTAAGTTAATATTACAGAGTGAAGTCTACCGCCGTTACCGTTGTTATCTATGTATTTTTCCTCCAATAATGAACTACACATATATACTGTATGTTGTTAGCACCAAGAAGTAAAGAACTCTGAGAGCGCATACCTCCGCCAAGCAAGGAAAAGGTAACGAAATATTCAAATTGGTGTTGAGACAATTTTCTTTGTATCAACACCAAAATCTAATCATTTGTCTTTTTCAACAGGATTAACAGTTTCACGATTTTATTGAAGATCCGTTCATACTTTTTTTTTAGTTATGGTACTAACGAACGTTTTGACAAATATTGGTCAAACTCGCTAACAAATCAACCGATCATCGCCAAAATTTAATCATTTAACATTACTAACAACTCCTATAAATTTCATAAAAATCCGTCCTTAACTTTTGAGTTGTCTTTGTGACAGACAGACAAACCCGACGCAAACATAACCTCCTTGGCGGAAGCAATCGTGTATACAAGTGAGCACTACTCCGATTGTGTGGCAAAGGAATCGAAAGCAAGGGGAGAGACACAAGCTTGCTATATCAAAAAGAAAAAGCAAGCGTGACTGCTGTCGAGGTACGGATGACCACTCGCACATGCGATGCTATCAAAGATGAACGAGAGTCCAAGACTTTGGGCTTAATTCAGGCGTCCAATGTAATCATGTACGAGATCACACAGCGAACCACTTAAGCGTGGAGGATGGAGTCACAAACAAGCAAAAAGTTTTAGTTGTCTGAGTACGCTCGGACGAGATGCGTGGTGAGATATGTAAGTGAGTAACCACACAAGGGACGGTGACTCTGGTCTGACCATAGAGCTAAGTTCGAACATTTCTGGGAGCCAGAGGGCCAAGGCTCACGATTCTAAAGATAAGCTGGCTGCGTGAGGCGCGAGCCTCGCAAGAAGAGTGGAGGAGCAAGGAAAGCTGTCTCCAGCCTGGCGGGAGCCTCAAGAGCGAGTTAAGCGGCGATTTCTGGAAGTGGTGCAAGGACCCACAAATGTGAGGGAAATCGGAAGTAATAATTGGTTAGACCACTTCAAGTACAGGGATCGGCGTTATAATACTAGGAGTGGCAACGTCAACAACCATGAGCAATATATACGGTAGCAGGGAGAACTACTGTATGTTTCTTTCAAGGTTGAGCTTAACTTGCAAAGCAGCAGCTCTCAGGATGTTTCTGTAGGCACTGCTAGACCAATTAGAGACTGCAATGATGCGCCCCTTTGATGCCGCTAAAGGATCACATCAGAGGTAGAGTAGTGGCAGAGAATCTTAAAGGCAAATGGCAAACTAAAGCTGTCACCAGGGCATGTTTCCAGGCCTTCCAATTCACATGGGAGTTGAATATAGAATGCCTAATGCCTAACCACTACATATTTTTACAAGCGCTTTCGCTCGCTTGAGCTCGGAGTAGCCGTTCAAGCAGAGGTAGCCCAAGGCAAGACAAGCAGTACTTGACTTTGGAGGAGGCTACCTTACTCTTAAGACAAGTTCCAACTTGAAGAGCTGTCGTTACAGAGCTTCACTTTTGATAAGAGCTTTCAGTAATATCTTGGTGAACATATGGCAAATGGCAGGTCTGGAGGCTTTTCACTTTGTAAGTGTTATCGAGTAGCGGCGGTAAGCCACAGCCACCTCTCTTTAGGAAAGGTAGGTAGTGTAGCCGTCCGGTTGCAGCCACGAAGGGACTGAGCGCACGATACATTGCTAATGGAGCCCCAGAGTTCGCCCTTTAAAGACGTGCTGTCCAAGTACTTCAGAAGAGGCCGATCGAAATTGCTTCAAGTTCAAAATTGTTACTTTTCATCGGGTAATCTGAACCTAAGCAAACAGGTAATGAGTGCCAGGTTTTCTAAATCTAAAGGTCAGTTTGTGCGTTTTATTATCTTCTGAGGTCTGAGGTATTTTTTCCTTGTAATGCCAAATTTTTCCAAGCCATTTTTTATTATCAAAGCTGTTTTGAACGTCGTAAATATCAGGGTATTTCTTTTTCGACCTAGATAAAGATAAATATATGTAGTCTTAACTTATGGGGAGAGAGGCATCAGCTTATGAAGCCAGGAGCCTTTTCGAACAATACTTGCTTTAATGAATTTACTATCAGGGTTGGCAACTCAGGCGCCATAGCTGCATTCATCATCTACTCTTTTCCGCCTCTGATGCCATCTCGGCGTCTCTCAGGAAAGTTGTTGAGGAAGCACACCTCATGATAAAAGTTCTTGCGAGGCTTTTGATTGTATGCCGCTAGAGAAGTGGGAAGCCAGGCTTGGAAAGACACGAACCATTAAGGCCTAATCTCACATGGCATGACGTGGGCAGAGAGACATGCATACACATACATTTGCATCTGTAGTTAACATGCTTGCCATAACGCGCGTGGCCTACGCGTTATCAGGCCGCCCCCACTGTCTGGCCACCGGAGGCTTCTTTGTTCGTATGACCCAGCTTTGGGTTGGGGCTCTGAGTAGCCTCTGAGTTGGAGGAAATGCCACTCTAAAGGTGGATGAGACCTTTTAGGTCCAACGGCATTCCTGAGAGAAGATGAACAGACTGGTGCCATAACTGGGTACTCAAGTCTTCCACAGTCTGCTCCTCGCTCTCTTTCTTTCTCTTCCATTAGGTAGTGCCACCTGATGCTTTTTCTTTTGCTCTCTCTTCTCCTCTCTTTCTTTTTTTGCCAAAGCCCATACTGGTGATGGCCAGGGCCTGGGGCACGTAGATAGGAGGCCGCTTCCGTAGCTATTGTGACTGTCGATTTGTTTTCTGTATAACGTTTGACGATATCCTCTGCTTATGGTAATTGTGCATCAAATATTTTTGCTCGCCTGATAGTTCGCTAGCCGGATGTAGAAGTTAACCCTGGTCCCTGTGGTTCTGGCGCTCACTCTTGCCGCGTCTTGTATGCTAATATTCGGGGTCTCTATGCTAATTTGGCTGAGCTCTCTGTAGCCACTTCTAATTATAATCTAATGCTGTGTTCGAAGTTGGTCGTTTCTAGCTATAGTCATGTTTCTGAGCTGATGATCCCGAATTTTTAAAAGCTAATATTGGGTTGCGAGACTCGTGCCCTAGATTTAGAAGTCTGGCTTCTTACGTTCGAAAAGGTGTTGTTGTGTCTAGGCCAAATAAATAGAAGTGTCCATGTTGTGAGCTGATGGTGTTTCGAATCTGTGGGTCATTAAGGAACTTTTATTTGCTTTCAGTGTATCGCAGCCCGTCTGCAGGGATATGGTTTTTGATTATTTCTTGGATGCAATGGCGAGGATTCAGTAATAGGATAGGCGTACTACTTTTGACTTTATGAGTGATTTTAATGGTCACCATGGGGAATGGTTAGGCTCTGGCAGTACCGATTTCCATGGACATGCAGCCTTCAATTTCATGACTGCCTATGGTTGTGAGCAGTTGGTCGAGAGACCTACCCATTTGATGGAAAGTGTACTTGACCTCCTGTTGACTGATGTTCCTGATTTGGTTGGAGTGTCAGAAAATTCTCCCAATGGTTCCTCGGACCATGGTGCCCTCTCTGCGACGTTGCAAATTCGTTAGCGGGTCCCCAGAGTCACTGTTAGGCGTGAGATATTTTTGAAGTCCAGAGTGAATTGGGACGCCGTGTTTGGCACCATCCTTGCGCTACATTGGGGTGTTGTGAGAGAGTCTCCTGATCCTGGGTCTACTTTGGATCGGCTTTTCTCTGACATGGTCCGTGCCTATGTCGGTCACGACAGGCGATGAATCCTGGTTTGATGATTTGATGCCTGTAGGAGGGCGCACCAGTTAAAGCGGGAGGCATATGCCCGTAGGCGTACTAGCCGGTCTGCTGTTGACTTTCAGCGTTTCAGGGAACTGCAGCGTCGGGCTGGGGCTACTTATGAGGAAGCTGAGAGGGAGCATAATTTAAGGTCTACGGTGTTGTTAGCTTCGTCTTTTAGCGCATATAAGTGGTGGTCCACCCTGAAGAGCGCTGAGTTTGGTGCGAGCTCTTCTGTCCCCCACTTCAATTGGTGAAGGTGGTGACCTTGTGGTGAACCGTGCTGCCAAGGCGGACCTTTTGTTTCGCTACTTTGATGAGAAGCAGAGCCGGGATCAGGTGTGCATTCCTTTAGCGTGTGACCCAGAGCCAAAATTCTTCGGCTTTGCTGTCAGACCTTCTGAAGTGCACCGCCTTCTTCTTGAGCTGGACTCCTATGGGGGCATGATCCATCGGGTAAGTTTCCTCTTTTTCTTCGGAGTGGCTGGTGTGCTTGCAGCACCGCTTGCTTCTATGTTCCATTGGATGTTATGGCTGGGCTCTTTTACGGAATGCTGCGTGTCGCTCACGTGACGCCTGTTCCGAAGGGCTCTGTCTCATCTCGAACTTTTGACTAAAGACCCACCTCAATCACACTTGTTTTGTGGAAAGTTTACGAGAGGTTGGTTGCGTCGAGGTTGTTTTTTTTTTTAGAAGCGCGGTGTCCTTCCCCTAAAAAAGTATGGGTTTTGTAAGGGCTTGGGAACTTGTGACGCCCTTCTTCACATTTCTCATGAGTTGCAGCTGGTTCTTGATAGGGGTTAGAGGCAAGGTTGGCCCAGCTTGAATTCAGTGTTGCTTTTCATCATGTGGATCACCTTGGGTTGCTCCATAACCCAAGATTTATGAGTATTGGTGGTTCAATTTTTGCGGTTATTAGTCAATTTCTGTCTGGTAGACGCCAACGTGTAATTGTTGATAGGAAGAGTAGTCAGTTTTTGGATGTGGTTTCTGGGGTCCCACAAGGTAGTGTTCTAGGCCCTTTGTTGTTCATCGTATATACAGCAGACCCGTTTGACTTTGCTCATAATTTACTTGCTGTTTAGGCTGATGATGTTACTTTGCTGAGTGTTTGCGAGAATACTAGAAACAGGTTGATTTGAGGTTTTAGAATCCATTCAGCGTGATTTGAAGGTGCTTGATTCCTGGTGTTCTAGGTGGAGGATGAGGTTAAATGCAGTTAATGACTTGGTATGTAAGGTGCCAATTTTATTCCAAAGTTAATGCTTGAGTCCCACATCCGTTCGGTTACCTCACGAGCATTGTAGTAAATCGGTCTTATGCGACGTGCTTGGATGATGTTTGGCTCAGTGGAGTTGACACGTCGCTGCTTTAATTGCAATGTCCTCCCTTTCTGGAATACCGCTCCTTAGTCTAGGGTTCTGCTGCTGATTATCACCCGCGAGAGAAGCGGAGAGCGGTGATAATGTTTTCGTTGAAGATATAGGTTTGTATATATAGCTATTTGTTTGTCCACCGAACAAGGGGTCGAACGAGTTGAGCAATGTTCGTAATTTTTGTAGGGATTTTGGTGGGTTGGCCTAGATGAGACCCATGACAAAACTAGGTTTAGCTGGCCAACAAAAATGACGGCATTTAATTTTCCTCCACCGCGGCAGATCGTCTCTAACGCCACGAGGAGTTCTATTTTTTTCTATGTTGTTATTGAGATCTAATCTCCGGGATTGGGGCTGTGCCGTAACCTTGTTCATCAAAAATGACTTCGCCACGAGGCGTTCTAGTTGTCATTTGAGTTTGCTTGACGGAGTGGTACGTCGATGCGCGTTCATGCTGGATGGTGATGTGCCTTGTGATCAGGCGCATCGTCGCAGAGTTGGTGGAGTCCGCCACAGATTACTTACCCGACAGATAGCGCGACAAGGGATGCTACATCACAGAAAGCGGCGCAACTGCCGCGGTGCTGCCTCAACCGCCGCCATCTTAATTGGAGAGACTTGGAGAGCTCGTTTTGCTATACCTTCGATTCCCCTACATGCGCGCAATGTTTAAAGAGCGGTTCTATACTGAAATTTATTCACAATGTAGTGATATGTGCATAAACACATAGATGCACTATTATATAGATAATTACCTCATGTCAAATTTTGTTAGCTGGAATAGAACCGAAAGTATAGTCTCGCGCAATGTTGAAATTGATCTACTGAAGCGCATAGGTAGGTTTTACATTCACTTGCACATCAGTATATGAGAGCTGAATTTTTCAACATGATCAATTTTTTATCTTTTGCCAATTCACAACCCTTCTTACCTTTTCTGAGTTCAGTATTTAACAAACGAACAAAGTTAACAAAGCGCAGTGTACAATAAAAGGAAATAATATCATCGGTTAGATCGTAGTTTTGGATACATTTGAGCGAGATGTCCGGCCGCTTGAAGTTTTTAAGGATAGTGTGGCAAAGATTAGGATGAGAAAGACCGTGAAGGTCAATAAGCATTTGGAAGCGATTCTCAATGGAGTTAAGGAAAGTTAAAACAGCTTCACTAGTCCTGAAAAAGGCTCCTTCGTTGTACTCTTTGAGCTCAATATGAGCCGACTGGGCAACGAGTTTTTGTTATCACTTGCAAGGATAATTTTGAGGCATTCAGTGCAGGTAATGTGCTTAGCGTCTTTGATGATAAGGCCAGAGATGTAGTAGATTTTTTGGCACAGAAAAAAAAAAGAAGTATCCTACGAGGCGCGTTTTGGACTTCTGTCCTCATCAGGTACTAGTTCCCGAGTTAATTTATCAAATTGAAAAATATGTGACATTTTCATTCATATGTAAAGCTTCCAATATGTCAATATGTTATACATACACATGCTACATATATGACATTCAGGATTATTTTCTACTGAACTAACTTCATTAATATAAAACAAAATGGTTTCAAATTTCTTCGCAAAATTCAACTTCGCCAGACTTGAGTGGTCTCTCGATACGTTATATCGAGTTCATTTGGTAAAGGAAGTTCAGTAGAAACTTAAAGTATGTAGTTTTCTATAGAAATAATCCTGAACATCTATAAGGTAGCATGTACACATACCCTCTTACCCTCTTGAATGCCTTGATTATGAAACAAAGTTTCGCACCTTTTCGCATTTTATTGGGTAACTTTTGAACTCCCACCTGTTGATGACAGAAGATACCGACTAAAATTTTTCTCCGGCTTTTCGGAAGTATCATAGTTTGTCATATGAATTCGACATCTCATACAGATCGGTCTGCCGATCGAGGTTGCTTAAGCATATAGCCATGTTGAAAAACTTCGCCGAGAAATTTAAAACAATTTTGCCTCACGCTAATGATGTTCAGTTGAACATGTACTAAAATTTACAGAGTACAGTATACATATGTAACTAGAACTGTAGGCAATGGAACGGCATTAGTTTTTTTCATAATTTTTTACGTAGCACGCTTGTCAGAAGTTGAAGTTACACCCTATATAGGTAGCAGCTTCCATGAATGCTAATTTCAGTCAGTATCCTATGTGTTACGAACTGCAATAATTGAAGGGTGCAAAGCACAAAATTTTCATTTGTAAGTACTACGTGCATTCAACCTAACCAAAACCAGACGCAGTTTGTTTCAAAAGTTATAAGCCATTCTTAACATCTAATAAAATTCTAAATAAGTGCATACAAAAATCTTATATTAGCCAAGATATCCGGTCGTCCAAAATGACGGTAACGAATGCGCGCTGGCCTTAGTTCTTTTGGCTGTCAAACGATAGGAAAAAATAACAAAGCTTCCAAAAGTGGTAGAAATTTAATTAGAGGTGCAGCCTAGTTACACGTCGGTGTATACACAGCCAAGTATTTTATTATTTTCTTCAAGGAGGTTATGTTTTCCTCGACTTGGTTTGTCACCAAGATAACTCAAGAAATTATGATCGGATTTTGACTAAGTTTACAGGAATTGACTACGTATGTTAGGAGGAACAGATGATTAACTTTTGATGGAAATCCGTTCACCTGTTTGTGTGTGTGCTTCAGTTTTCTTAATGCCAGAACTCAAAAAGTTATGGACGGATTCTTATAAAATTTACATGAGTTGCTAGATATATTACGAAGAGTAAATGACCAGATTTTCGTGATGATCAGTTAGTTCCTTCGTTTGTTTGGCGCTGTGTTTAATTTTATGCTTGTTAGCACAATAACTCAAGAAGATTTGAATAGATCTTCATGAAATTAACAGAAGTTGTTAGTAAAGTTAAAAGACACAAATGATTAAATTTTGGTGATGATCGGTTAGTCTGTTTGTGTGCTTGACTAATGCTTGTCAGAATGTGTGTTAGAAAAGTCATGAACGGACCTTCAAGAAAATTCCTAAAACTGTTGATATTGTTAAAATGCACAACAGTTATATTTTGGAGTTGGTAAAAAGAAAATCATGGTTTCAGAACCAATTTTAGTTTTCCGTAGCCGTGCCTTGCTTAGCGAGCGGAGGTATGCACTCTCAGAGTGCTCTAGTCATTTGTTTGTATCCCCAGCATACACAGCGCAGCACAGTGAGACTCTGATGCTCAGTTCTGAAGTCTACTCTGTGCGGACAGCTTCGTCCCTCTACGACGTTTTAAGCGAACATGGTGTCTACTGAAGATTGTTAGGAAAATTTTATGACTTTTTATGACTTTTCAGGATAAATATTTATGACTTTTTTATGACCTTATATTATATATCCAAAAATACGATTGCATATTCTTAGGTGAGAGTAATCTCTCTTATAACTTATTAATATAAAACTC
>LQNS02000231.1:1173968-1185427 GCA_001587735.2 Parhyale hawaiensis
TTGCTGGATTTCCTTTAGCAGCGTTTTGGGCTTCCCGGTGTTGCAAATGCTTCATTTGGGTTGTATTACCTGTCCGTGGGAGCCCAAGCGTGAAGTTTTAATAATAATAATAATAGTACCCAAAATAGATCATAAAGTATGGGAACAAGAAACCTTGTAAGAAGAAGAAAAAGAAGAAAAGACGCGCAGCTTCCCGAATTCGTCCCAAGCTCAAGCGAAACCACACGCCCGAGGGAGTGGTGCGACAAATGGTGAGTCAGCACCCCGGAAAAGGATGGGCACTCAACGAAAGAAGAGGAGCCCAAAACCTCTCCCGACCCCGGTGTCAAGAGAGCGGCAAAGAGCCAGCCGACCTCTGTGCCTACAAAAACAATTACACGCGAGGACCCAACCTGGCTCGAAACCGGTGTTCATGGCGGTGACACCTCCGGGCAGCGTGCGAGGCTGGTGGGGATGAAGCTGAGAACGATCCACCCGAAACCGATGGGGGTAGAAAAAGGAGGGAAGGGGATGGATGAAAGAAGCAGACAGATGGCCAGAGGGGGGAGAAGAGAGAAAGGCGAGCTCAGAAGATGCGGAGGGCGACGAAGGAGAGGTGGAATTAGCAGACTGGAATTTTCAAGGGGCTTCGCTGAGAGTGAACAAAAGCTCCATGTCATTGAGAACTATGGATCTTATCCAGATGAGGAAATTGAACATAACACTACCGACAGAGACTCTCTTTGAACGAGCAGACGTTAGGTGGCTTGGGGGGACGACAGAAGGGTAGCGTTGATACATTCGAGGAAGACGGGTATTGTCTTGACGGGAAAAATTATTGAAGAGTGGGGTAAGAGGGGCAGGTGATGTACCGCAAAGAGAGGACAACCACGGTGGTAATTGGCAAAGGGAGAATTGTTGCAGCGTACAAGACAGTGTAGAGAGCGGGAGGAGAGTTGATCGAAAAATGTAGATATCAAATTGAACAAACTAGCGTTGAGTAGGAGCGAGGAAGTGCTGATAGTGGGAGGTGACCAAATAGATCATAATGCACAGGTGGGTAGGGAAAGTGAGAGGGAGGCTCTACCTATGCGGTTAGGGAAGCTCCGGTCGTAATGGGTTAGATATAGTAACAAACGAAGCAGGTGAGTATCTGTTAAATTGGTGCAAAAGTAATAGAATGGCGTACGTGAACAGTTTTTTTGAGACACATGACGAGGGGGACATGGGTTAATCACAGGCGGGGGAGATGCTACGAGTTGGATGGCTTCCTAAAGAAAAAAGAACACACACACACCTGTGGGTAATAAGGAAGATGACCACAATCGCGGAGACGGCGATCTCAGTCCATAAACCGAAGAGATGGTCACAAGGAGGACGAAGGGGGGAGAGAGAGAGGTAAAACCCCACCCAAGATAAACTGGGAGAGGCTGAGGAGGGTGCATGTGAGGGTAGCTTACGGGGAAGCAGAATAGAAACATCTGGAAGAGACGGCAGGTAGGAGTAAAGAGATGACAAACAGTAAAAAAATAGGGGTGGAGGGCGGATGCCATGAATGCGGCTGCTGATGAGGTGTGATAGGAGGAGGGGTGGGCCATGGGAAGGAATTGGTGAGGATGCATGGGGAGATTTGCAGATTGGTGGGAGAGAGAAACGAGGTGATATAAGAAGGGTAACGAGGGCAATAAGGGCTGAAAGAGAGTGAGGAGGGCTGGGGAGAGTGAGGACCGAGTTCACGGAGGCGAGGCGTAATATGAACGGCCTTTGAAGATTTGGGAGAGGGAGCGCTGGAAGTCATTTACCGAAGACTAGCTTAGTTATAGTTAGGAAGTTTAAGCTTCCGTTTCCGAGCAGAACGATATCACAGAGGAAAGAGCAAGGGACAAATAGTATGCCAAGAGAACCTGGGAACCCATGCACGAAGGTGTTCCCACACAGGATCAACGAGCATGGGAACAGCAAGTCGGAAGAGAAGAGGAAGAACAAAGTAAAGTATGAGCAAGTAGAAGTATAATCGAGCAACGTGCAGGAGGGGGGGGGAGAGACTGGGGCGGAATGTATCGCGCGTTGCAGCTTTTCGGAGGAAGGAAGGGGAAAAGGACACATGAGAAAACAGCCGAACGGTTTCGAGAACATTTTGAGGCTACTACGAGGTAGAGATATGAGAGGACCCCGAGAGAGCTGAAGGCGGTGGTGGAACGAGTGGAAGATTTGAAAAATGACCCGAAGGCTAAACTGGCGAATGACTTCTTGAACGAAAAACTGGAGGAGATAGTGATGGAGATGAGAAAAGTGAAGCATTCGACTCCGGGAAAGAACGAGATAAGGATGGGCTATATGAGAGCAGGGGGTAGATCTGCGGTGGGATATATTAACTATCGGGACCCGTTGAAAAATTCACGGTTAGTGAATGTTCTCACTTACTAACTTAGCTTAACCTGAGGTAGTGCTATTAACTGAACCCACCCTGTCTGAACTTATGCCCACCGCTTAACCCTGTCTATCGTTACGCAGTCCATCCATCACTTTCTGTGAATATTGTTGTTTTAGCTATTTACTTTTAAAGTGGCCGTGACGATCGTTACACAGATGCAACCTTGACTTTGAGCTAGAGCTACAAAAGTGCAAAACTCTCTAAAAGTACACATAGATAACTGAATACTTTACATGGGAGTTATAGATGAAGGATTAGGCTGTCCTATTTGTGTATATATAGGTTTTGTTAGGTGTAATTACCATTTTCCCTCAGAAGTAAAGAAGCGCCGTGACGATCGTTACAAAAATGTGACGATCGTTACACTGCGAATTTCTTACCAAAAATAATATAAATAAAACATTAAACAATCTTTAAGTAGTCCTAGGGTCTTATCACGCATTTTAACAATGTTTTTATATGCGAACATGCAATATAGCTCTATGACCACAATCATAATTATTTCAACTGACTATTAAAAATTTATAAATGGCTTCTGAGTGCAATCGCTATGTAACATAGTTTTGAAGCATAATGTTTACTTAGTACTATGGAAAGTTATAAATGGAATCTGCTGCATTTTATTGACTGTATCAAAGGTTTTTTACAAAATTGTTCACCTTTGACCGTGTTACAGAAATTTGGTTTAACATTTTTGTGTTTTCTTTCCAGATGCCTAAAGTAGAGGTCTTCAGCTTTAATTTGGCATATATAAAAGCTACTTTTGGTGAGTTTTCAGGAATTTTCAAGTTTTAGCCTCAGGTTGACATCAGCGTGGAATGACCCTTTTCCAAAGCGTATCCTGGCTACACATCTGGCCCTATTAGGAATATCATCCGCTACCAGCAAAGCGAGTATAATGTAGTGAAAAAAGGGAAAAGCTGCAGATATGATATGGGTGAAATGATTCACATTTGAAATCTAGACTCTAATTTCCTTCTATTTATATGTGACACAGAAGGTAGGTAGGTAAGTACTCATGGTATAACTACGTAAAGGTAGCCCTATCACGTGACTATTTTTACTCTTTTGCGCATCTCGCTCCAAAACGTCACCTAGAGACCTCAAGCGCAGTTGGTGCCGTTCTTATGCGTCAGTTTATTAAAGTAATATGAATAATACAGTCAATTAGTTATTTATTGTTTCCGTATATATATATATATAATATATTATTATTGCAAAAGAAAATGAAGACCTGTCAATGGGTTGCTTCTGGATATCTCTAAGATAGAAATCTATGCGCAAAGATGATAAGCCGACAAGCTATCTTAGTAAATTGGCTGCAGCTGTTCTTAATATTTTTCCTGCGTAGAATTCAAGTAAAGGTTGACTTCGTCACATTAAGCTATGTTCTATAACAGGTAGTGTACAGTGCCGGCAAAAAAATCTTTACACTTCAATGACAAGAAAAACTTTACACGAGATATGTGAGTTCGTATTTCGTTTGCCCTACCCGAAATAATAAATCAAGAAGATGTTAGTGATGATGCATTCCCTCCGCCCACTCATAGCAAACGTCCATCACCCAGCCAACCCTCAGTGAGGGCTGTGTGCTGCTGCAGTGAAGTTGACTGTGGGTTGCTCTTGCCGACGTGTTTTTTTTTTCATTCTTGTTAAGTCTGAAGTCATATTACTTTAGACCTACTGCACACAATGGGTCACGCTAGCATCCATCTTCATACAGAAACTTGAGCAGCTGCAACGTGAGGTGCTGGTTTACCCACACCTAGTAAAGTTGAAGAACGTACAGCTAGTATGCTGATGGTTTGTAGTAAACAACATATGCATGAAATGTCATTATCTGAAGCTCTAGAACTAATAATTTTACACCAGCAGGCACATCTAACGCTCTGAGAGGTAATTATTAACCCTGTCTTGAGTCTTGACGCTACGTGATTCCATAAAAGTTAAGAACATCCCTAAAATTTCACAGGAAAAACTTAGAGAGAATTGACGTTTTGGGAAGACCATTTTAAATTTACTGCTCCATTATATTTAACGTGTATTTAAAGCAATTTGTTTCAACAGTCCTTGCCTATTTTTGAAGTTAGAACATTTATTAAGGAGATACTAGTTTTGCAAATTTGTATAAGTGCTTACTTTTTTGCATTAAATGTCTAATGTCGCTTTGTTTTCTTATTAGCAGCGTTAAATTACACAATAAAACAATGCATGTGATAAGACTCGAAAGCTTTCTCTTACAGTGTCATCAAATCATGGAGTTATATATACAAGATTGTTGCAATAAATTGCAAGATCCCTTTTGAACTGGTTTGAGTCTGGGTAAATATTTTGATAATGAAAGAATGTTCAATCAAATGAGCAAATAGTGACTGTAGTGGGCGGTCTCGTATTGGTCTCCTCCAGGTGACGTCACGGCTGGCCAGCATGCAAAGGGGCGGACTCGGAGATGCGCGTGGGCTTGTTTTTACGTAGTTATACCATGGTACATAGGTACTAGCGTATTGATATACCGATGGTGAAATTCATGTTTGCATATAGAGTGAACAAATGGTAGGGATCCCTACAAGGTGGACATATCCCATTATTAAAAAAGGGTTCAAGACAGGACTGCGGGGGGGGGGGGTGTGTGCCTGCTGGCCATGGGAAGTCGAATACTGTCTGTTGAATTCTGAAGTCTGTTGGCTGCCGGTGCGCTCGTTCCTCACGTATTACTCCCCAAAGCCGTGCCAAGCGGCCAAAAGACTGACGTTGGCGACAACAGGCTTCTATTACCATCATGGAACCAGTCTCATTATAGACAGAATCAATCATCGCTGCCCTGTTGTTTCTGGTGCTAGTTATGCCTGTAACAACAAAACACAGAAGTGTCGAGTCATTTTGGCGCAAAGGAATTAATAATTGACGATTTTTCTTGAGGCACTTCCATCCTGCCATGTATGAAATATTCTTTTGTGATAAAACCGACGCTTCAACTGCTCAGGCTATCATTCACTCACAACTTTCCATGTGATCATACCACAAAATCATTAAGAGGGATATGATATCTACAGTACTTCTAAAGAAATGCAGCAAGTTCCACCGATACAAGATTATTTTCAATATCCATTGACTTACATTACATAGTGTCGTATGTTACGAATAACATAGCCGCCAGTTTAACTGAATAATAAGGCACTTATACACGTACCGGCATTAAATGACGGCAGTAATTAATTTTCCTTCAGTTTTCTCGTGGTTCTGGTCCCTAGAATATCCTCCCCTTGAGTCTTTAGTAAACTTCCGCATCATGCGCTCAGAGAAAACAACATCCGCTGTTGGAAAAAGCAGCGACTTTTTAAATTTTGGCAGCTACACATTCTGTCTGAGCAACGGCCCCCTTGCAGTTCAGTAGATATATTTTCTAGTATTTAATCCTCGGATCGGGTCGGAGAGACCACTGAAAAAACTTTGTATCATTAGACAGCGGGCTAATGAATACTAAACAGGCTTCGCCATATCACTAACCACGACCAAATTCCACCCTCTTGGAAGGTACCAAACAACAACTAACCACGAGTCTACAGCCTACTTAACAATGTAAAGCAAAATTATTCTTTAGCCAACCTTCGGTCCAAGTGACGATTTCCACCAGCAACTGACCTCAGCAGCTGCGCACAAGTGAAGGTAACGAAGGGACATTCGCTGGTGTAGCCTTCACTTTACCAAACGATTATGGTACACACACTCGCAAGGGTACTTCAAATGTCCTACCTTTACTAGTACAGTACGCCTCACCTGCTGTACCAAAGGTTTGAGCATGTCCCGTAAGGTGCCATAGACAATAGATGGTCGGCCAAGGACGGCGCAGGCCACTAGAGTGTGTCGCAATAAAGACATATTGCAGGAGCTGGTGTGCAGGTCAGCGCCATCGCAGGTCATGTCCCAGTTCAGAGCTGCCCGGAAGTTCTTCTCTATACTAGCTTCCACGGCCGCCTCCATGCACTGGATCCGCTGCAAGGAGTTAATTACAAATGAATCGTTTTAAATAATCATCATAACAATTTAAATATCACATTTGATATCAGATTTTGAGTAAGCAAAAATCTGTCTAGAGCAGATGAAAAGTTGTCAACTATTCCATCGTTGTTGCTGACACAGACTTGAAAACTCAATAACCAATTACCGTATACTTTACAATTGTACCATCGCGGTTGTGAAACTGAAACGTAGCTAATTCTCAACTAAGGAAATAAACAGAAGAAAAAATCCCCCAAACAGTAACGTTCAAATAATTTGCGCACAGCAACGATTAGCCTAGATATAGCTAGACTTCAAGTCAAAACAACAGCAAGACACACCTTCACGGACTCTCGAGAGAGCAGCGGATGATAACACGAATTCTTATTATTTGCTCAAGCACTGGCACTGAACTCGCCACAAACGAATAAAAGAAATACATCAAATCTGCAATGGTTCTGTAGACACAAGCACCCTGAGAGATGAAATCGCCCACTGTAGCAATAACAATGTAACGGCAATACCGACTATCACTCCAACGAGTCACGGACCCCACAAGCTTCTCAGTCCTCACCCACAGGCAAACTTAGTCCTTACAGAACCTGCCAGTAGTCATCTGCATAGTGCGGTACTCAGGCACAAGTGGGGGGCGTACCTTCACGAGTCCGCTCATCTCACAGCAATAGTCACATACTAAACATGCCATCCAACGATTTTTTCCCCCTTCATTTTTGACATCCAACGCAACACAAATAATAAGTGTTTCTCCTATTCCATACAGCAATGCTAAAATGCGCACAGGCTAAGCACACATAACTAATTAGAATGCATCTGAACATTCACTTGTACATCCTAATGGGGTACGAACCATCGTCCGGACGAAACACGATCTTTCGACATCATTGCTCACTCAAACAACCAACCAGGAGAGCCAGATGCTGAGAAACAGACTCACGCCACAACCACCACAGAGTTCCCTATACAGCCAGCTATTGCTTACACTACGGTGGACAGTAACCACACATCAACTTGCAATGGCTGTACTTACTGGTTTATATATGGTCATTAATTTTGAGCCCTCGCAGGTTGAGGTAAGGTGGAGTAGAAGACTCATCTCTGTGGCCAATCTGGCCAGCAGCTCCTGCTCAGAGCACACGTCCTGTATGCTAATGTTGCGGTCACGCTCTACAGCTGCTGCAGTGCTGTCAGCAGCAGAAGGTTTAGCGTCAGCCAAGGGCTTAGCCTGCAGCTCACCGTCAGCTGATGGTGACGGTCGGGCAATGAATTCCTCCAAATTGTCTAACCTGTAATAGTATATACAAATGTCGTGGGGTAACACCACAGTGGTGTAATATCAAGCTCATAAATTCAATCAGCTGTGTATGTAATAAAAATTCAAAGCATAATTGTACGTGACTATATTATGTGTATGAATACATATTATTTATATCTCTTTCCACTCAAAAACTACCCGAAAGAACGCGCTTTCATCACATCAATAAATTGGTTGGATCCACGTGAGACGCACGGTAACTGTGCAACCAGTTAGGTGGATTGACCTCGATGAGACGAATTCACCCCTCTTACACCACGAGGCGTTCTAGATAATTGCATTAAATAGCGACGCATGTATCCCTTTGTTCTCACTCCAACTTTCAGTGTATTACAGAAACCACACGATACATGTGCCAAATCTCTTACTATCGCTGCAAGGATCACTCAGTCAGCCACTCAGAAAAAACAAGGTTCATTAGTCTTTCAGCACAAAATGCTCTGTAGCGCTGGCAAATATGTGCTACATCAAGTAACCAACTACGGCTTACCCGCACACACTAATGCAATACAATACCGAGCCCAGCATCGTAATCAGAACGTAATGTAAGAAAGCAAAGTGCTGCTGCTTAGGTATTTACTGCAGCTAGTTAAGTCTCCACTTCCGCACTAAGTCGATCACACAGAGCCATTGCTGGTAAACAAGGAATATGTTGTGCATGAATATAGATGCGAACCAATACGTGAAGGTGTTGTGTGTGTGTGTGTCGCTACACCTAACTGAGAATTTGGTCCGAAGAAGATGCCGGTGGGATATGAGGAAGTGGAAGGAGGTAGTCCAAGGAAGATTAAGAAAAGAGATACCGGCACCGAAAAAGTCCCACAGAGATGCACGGAAGTGGGAGCCGTCGGACGCACGTTGCAAGAAAATAAATGGGGGATTGTTTGCTCACCCGCGTGACAGAGCAGGCACTGGGGAGAGGCCTCAAGCCTGATCCTATGCTTGTAGGGAACAAGGGCCACACAGCGGCCAAACCGCAATTAACTGTGAGATCGGAATGCAAGAGCGGTGGGGCAAAGCTATCCCGGCTAGGAGATAGCGGAAAACGGGTGTCAAGCACTGAGCTTACCTTCAACTAACCAAAGAAGCATCACCTCCCAGAAGAATGTTGCCATGGCCGCTGACAGAGGGGCCGGGACGACGCCACCATCCAGCAAGTACGGCACTAAAGGCTTGCGCTAGGATGCGAGGGTGGATTTTATATTGCGATAGCCGCTATAGGCAGCAACAGCGGCATATAACGGGTGGTCTGGAACCAAAAACTGCAGACGATACAGCCAGTTGAAAAATTCAATGGACTCCACGGTTAGAAGTATTCGGGCTTCGGTGGTGGAGATGGCAGCGAGACGCCATTGGTGAGACCCTACGGCCTCTCACAATGCCCCGTTTTAGGAAACCTGCAGCTTGCTTACGGAAAATGACGAGACATTGGGAACCAAATTAGGGCAATATAAGTAATGACAGACTGATGAGGGCCCTATAGGGTAAGATCACGTTTCCTTCTACTGGTCCCAGCTAGGGTTTTAAGAATAAAGTCTGGAGGACGCACGGTATCAGTTTTCGTGGCGTGCCTGGAAAAGTTGAATTTGGAGTTCTATGTACACCGAAGATTTTGTGGTACTAACCCGCAGATGGAAGACACGCAGGGTAACCCGTGGATCATTGTTTACCTCACGGATATCCGAAGTAAACAACGTGGCCTTGGTTTTTGGAAGCGAGAGAGTTGGAGTTGTGCTCCGTGGCCTAGTCGGCGATCTCAGCCACGCGAGACGTGAGCTCAGATGCCGCAGATGCTACCTCAGAGGACTGCGCCACAAAAGTAAAGTCGTCGGCATAGGAAGTGACGAGCATAGCACATGTGATTGGAGGAACGAGATGACTCAACAGTAGAGGGGATATCACGGAACCCTAAGTAACGCAACAAAAATATGCAGCTGAAAAGTGGGGTAGGCGACCCAAAGAGGCAGAAGATATCTCTACTCCTAAAATACAATGACGGCCAGCATACCAAGTCATGATTGACCGTAGAGAAAATTTTTTAGATTAGATTAGATAGGCGGCAGTAGACGAACCAATAGGAACATTCCCAAAGAGATACCGGAACTTACGCTCCAGCCCTCAATGAGCTATGGCCATGATGTTAGTAGGATACAGAGGACTGGGGAAAAGAGAAGAATAAAAGAGGAGGGACAAGAATCTCAGTCAAAGAGATGATCCTGAATACATGCAAGCACGGTCAATAGCGGCTAATATGCGGAGCTTAAAGATGCCAAACTGTGCAGTTGGAGCGGAAGAGAGGAGACGGATTAAGGTGGCCTCGGAAGCTTTGGCCGTTAAGAGTTTGCGACTAACGGAGGAGGAGTTCTTAGCTGTGGAGGATGTCTCTCCCACTGGATGTTAAGACAATTTTTAAACGCGTTGACTGATTCTACACCAACAACGTCGGAAAGGAGTCTATTCTAAATGCTTACTCTGAAATAAGGAAAGAACTGCTGACTTAAAGTTGTTCTTTGAGCTTTATGCTTGAGTTTTTGACCGTTGTCTTGCAAGCGATCATTGAGGTCTCTTTCAAAAGAGTCCCGTTGTAGGTACGTCCTTGAAGCCATTCAAATACTTGAATGTTTCTATTCGTTGCCCCCTGAGTCGTCTTTGCTCGAGAGATTAGGCTCAGTTCTTTCAGGCGACATTGATACGGCTTGTTTCTCAGCTGAGGTATTAATTTCGTTGCTCTGCGTTGGACTCTTTGCATGTTATCAATATCTTTGCACAGAACTGGCGACCAGAATTGAACAGCAAATTTCAAGTTTGGCCGCACTAACGCCTTGAATGAGGGAATGATGATGTCCTTGGATTTGTATTCAAAATTTTGGAGTGTTTACCAGCCCTACGTGCATTACTGAGCATTTGTCGACATTAAAGCTCACCTGCCACGTTGTGCTCCATTCCATGAAGTGGTCAAGGTCTTGTTGGAGCTCGGCTCTGTTCGTGGCAGGATGACACAGTTTAATATCATTCGCAAATTTATTCATTTTACTACAGATGTTAAGATCCAGATCATTGATGTAAATTGAGAACAGAAGTGGGCCAAGCACGCTACCTCGTGGAACCTCTGATGATACCTGCATCCAGTCACTCGTCTCTCCTTCAAGCCAAGCTGTACTTGCTACTGCCTACCAGTAAGTCATGCCACGATCCATCGTAAATAGTCTCCCTGGATGCCATGGGCTTCCAAATTTTTCCTTAGCCCTTGATGGGGGACTGTATCATGATTCTTCATGATTAGAAATTCTGTGCTCCATGCATGAAGAGGTTGTATTTTAGCTGTAAGAAGGATATCCTATGAATCTGCACAGGTTTGTTACGGGTTCGCTATCGCTCCCTAATCCGAGTAGCAGTGTGTACATAAGCGCGTCTTAGGCATGTTTCCTCGTGTGATCGATGGGAGTCAATATCTCAACTCTCATCTATGCTGTAGTGTAGGGTATATCGGAACTCCTGAAACAGAGACTTTTTAAACAGTGAAAACCAAAGAAAGCAAGTCACTTAACGCTGGGAAATATACTAAAGAATAGTATTATTATTATTAAATCACACCAGACTGGCGACGTAGGAACGGAGAAACTCCATGAGGTTAACAAACCCCCACGCAACCAGCCCAGCGGGTGGAGAAAACAAAAGAATGAAAAAAAGAATATCCGAGATCACAGAATAGCT
>LQNS02000231.1:1185450-1198140 GCA_001587735.2 Parhyale hawaiensis
CCTTTCTTCAATCTGTTCTTACTCTTCTTTCCCGACTTGCTGTTCCCATGCGCATTGATCCTGTGTGGGAACACCCTTGTGCATGGGTTCCACGTATCTATCGTCACACTATGTGTCCCTTGCTTCTTCCTCTGTTAGATTGCCGTTTGCTGTGGAGACAGAGACTTGAACTACTCAATATAATAATAATAATAACCGAGTATACCTCACCCGAACAAATGGATCCGGAAGAAGCTCAGACGGTGGATGACTGGCGCAGTTATAGTTTTTTTACAGAAAACAGACCCCACCAACTCTGCGACGATGCGCCAGATCACAAGGCACAATACCACCCCCATTTAGTGCTATTTTAAGTGAATTGTAGTTTTGGTGGGCGCTAAAATACATTAATAATATACAATAAAACAATAATAAAAATAATAATAAATAAAAGCTGTCGTCAAACTCTCTCAGTAGTACATTTCAACTGTTATTTTGCAAACTAATGTGACGATGCCAAAAGTTATGTTTTAATACCGTTGAGGAAACGAACAAGCTATACCTCTGGTGGTCTCCAAAGTGAGTTCTCCAGGCACCAGTTACAGCAAACGGATATCCTGTCTCCTGTCTCGGGACTTCCCCTGTACCGCAATATTTAACAATATGTAGTGTGGTCTATGGTAGAACGTAAGCAGTGAAGTTTGGTACTTATGGTACTTACGTGAGTTCTCTTACTCTTTAACCAATGTCCCCTCTGTACATACACGAGAGCGAATGTCTTCGTTAATCGCATTGTGGTTTGTTCTGATAGGAAATGTGTCTAATGTAATTATGTAAACGTGTAGGTACTCGCAAGTAGCTAACTTGTAGGTTTCATATAAAGTGGAATTACACGGCTACTTGTATTTTTGGTTACATGGAGTTACGTAACCATGCGTTATATTCCAAAACTGGGCGAGTTCATATTTCAGTTATAAGCTTATTATTATCATGCGTTGAATTGGGCCTGGTTTGCTAATCCCATACTGTTGAAGTTTCAATTGACGAACTGACGAACCCAAGGTCTGTCCTGAGTTCCTTCCCTACAGGGGATGTTGCAGCTGGCTGTAATTTCTGCTGAAAAGGTTAGTTTTATAAAATTACGTAGGTTCTCTACCTATTTTTTCCCCTTTTCTGTTGATCGAGATAGCTGATCTCGTACGCGGGACACCTCTAGTCTCTCTCGTATGGTAGGCCATGAAAGGGGCCGTCCACTCAACTGTCTTTCTCTATTCTTTGCGCCTTTTTCCTGCCAGTAGTAGTGCACTGAGCCAACTTATACCTACTAAATAGCAGAGAAGAGCCGATGTTAAGATAGGATACAGTATTTCTAATTGCGCCTCCTAGTCAACTAGCATGACTGTACGGATCGCCCTTTAACAAAAATAATAAGTCACTTGATGAAAGCCGTCCTATTTTGAGATATAAATAAATAAATAAATAAATAAATTTATATGTTAGTACTGTAGGTCATGCTGTATAGTACCGCCATACCCGTTAGAAGATATTGTATGTAATAGTATTAAGTCAATCAGTTGAAATAGTGTAAAGCCATGCAGTTCTCTCCTCGGGAAGAAATAACTGCATTTCCCATTTACCTTACTTTAATGGAACAAACTGTAATATTAGCAGAAACATACTTATACTTTATTTCGCTTCTCTTGCGAGGGTGATCGGCAGGTATTACTACTGCGGTGCCAGTTCAGTTAACTCGTTTGGTATGTAATGGCACTGAGCCATGTAGATTAGGTTGTAAATTTATAGCTGTAATATGTATACGAAATTTTTCAATATGAGCTGTAATACAATAGCCCAAGAACACCTCCAGCCTGTGGAGAAAAAAGTTAAATAATTATAATAATTAGGAGCCTTTTGGAAGGAAGTCTAGGTATATAAGGTCTACACCCTTCTCTTCATCTTTAGTATCAGTAACTTTTGAGAAGAAGTTCAGTAGTTTTATTAAGCAGCTTCTTCCATTTCGGAAGCTGATGCATGCTCAGGTGGTCGGTGATGCACTTTTTTAGGAGGCGTTCGATAGTTTTGCTGACGACCGATGTAAGACTGATTGGTTGATAGTTGCTGGGGCTATTCTCATCCCCCTACTTATGTATTGGTATCACATTAGCTAGTCTAATCCTGCAGAACTTAGAGACCGATTAAATATTTCGAGCAGTGTGCTCGTTTTTTGACAAATAAATTTCTATTTCTATTGTTGCGCTGTACGAAATGAACAAGACTGAGATAATCGAGAAATGAAAATGAAATGTTAATTTAGGATAAAAAGTGTTAGGCTGAATTTGTATGGTTTGTGATATTACTTTGTTGGGTTTGAATTTCTAAGTCTACGAGTTTAGATTGCCAAGACTTGTATAGTTGGCTGTTCTGGAGTGATTAACGGTATATACGGAAACTGAGGAACTTGAGAATAAATTGATAGACTTTGCAGCATTTTACATTTTGCTCATGCACACTCCAATGCACGTCTTCCATGCCAATATACCCTGTCTACCTTAAACCACTTCATCAGCACCAATACATCTCAACTGTACCACACCTCGTCTACCTAAATACACCTCACGTAAACTAATTTACCTCGTCTCAACTAATATAGGTACTTCACCTACCCTATCGCGTCTTTTCTATCAACAGCTCTATCCGCATTATATAGGAACCGACCGGGGCCCCAGCAACGGCAAACCCCGCCCTTTTCTAGCCCCTGTTTCGGTTGATCGAAGATTGCTTACTCCGGATCCGATTTTTCGATACCGCCCCCCGGCTTTTCCAACTGTAAAAACCGGGAGTTTGTCCGGGGCTTTTTGGGGGTAGGGCAAACACCTAAAAGGCAATAAAACAAATATTCTGGGGGAAGCTAATTATTTTTTCGTGTGTAAGCTGATTCATTATGAGTTACGATTGATCAATATCATACGAATATACTGTCCTAAACTACTGCCAGTGCAAGAAACCCCCGGCCCCGGCTATTTGGTTTTGGTCGCCCCGGTGCCCGCAGAGGTATATTCTGGCGGACCCTTTCCTTGCTACAATGTTTGGGCCTTACGCACGCAAGGCGCAAGGGTCCCAAGTGCCTTTTCCGCAGGGGATGGAGCAGTTGGCAGCAGTTCCTGCTGAGATTAGTTTTGCAAAGTTAGGAAGTTTTTCTACATTTCCCCTGCTGTTTCGCGATGTGGGTAGCGGTAAGCGACACATCCCATGGGACTCCTATCTGCTCCCGTGTAGAGGGCCACGGAAGGGACCCAGCCCCCGCACGAGTGTTAGTTTCCTTCTGTCTTCTTCTCTTTTCGTTTGTCGTCTCCTTCCCTGCGCCACAAAGCAGAGTGATTTCGTTCGGCCGAGCCGTGTGGAGTTGAAGATGCTCGCGCCTTATTTCCTACCAGACATGGTGCACCTGGCCAAGCTTGTTCTAATAGAACTCATCCGAGTTCGACTCAACTTCTAAACTATATCATACAAAATTGAATCGCTGTTAGCCTATATAGTAGCCATCGTATCTCATACGGTTCAAAAACCTGCAATAGGCCTATAATAATTTCTCACCCTGCCCGGGTTTGATTGTATACGTTATTTGGTAAATTTTTACTTTAGATCACATATGATTTTCGAGGTCATTTTTGCTTATGTTAATTGGGTCAATTTAAGACAATTTACATGAACAACGTTTCCGTCGCAAATGCTTTGTTTTTGAGAGAAAGGACTTAGAAGCTCCCATTGTTTTCTGTGGGAGAAAATAACTGGCGTTGTTATAAGCTTGCTAGCGACCTAATAGGAATTTAATTACACCTCCCTAGCCTAACCTAACCTTTGTTATTTTCTCAAACAGAAACACAATGGGAATAACAAAGTCATATATATATATATATCTCGAAAACTAAGCATTTGCGACGAAAACGTTATTTATTTATTTATGTAAATAATCTTGAATTGATCCAAATAACATACTATAAACAAGAGAAAAAAACAGGTTTGTGTTAAAAAAAAAAAATAATCTTTATTTTTGGTCACCCCGGCTCCAGCCCCGCCCCCGGCTACTTGATTTTTGGTCTCCCGGCCCCGGTTTTGCCATAATCGTCGCCCCGGTCGGTCTCCATCAGCATACACTTTTAACCTTATGTACTTGATCTAACCTTACTCACCTTGTATTAATGCAGTACACTTTATCTACTCTACCCCAATATGACCCACCCACCTAGTACACCACATGTGCGTCCAGATAAGAATAAATAAGCCAATTAGGCCTATTATTACTCTCTCACCTAAAACACCTGAACTTAACTAAAGCACCTTTAACCCAACACATATATACCTACCTGCACCTTATCTAACCCAACAAGCCTCATATAACCTACCACTATCCACCGAGTTTACCGCACATTATCCATTTACACACCAAAAATAAATTATTTAGATTCAAACAGGATAACAAAGAACACACTAATACTTATGAAGCCGTTAAAAAATTAGTCACCGTTTTGTAATGTCGCATAGAGTGGTGAGTTTCCTCTTGGACGACACGACAGCCTTCTTTCGTAGAAGATCTGACAGAACGCTAGAACTCGCCGTTTCTAGCATTTGTGATACGCTCTGCACATCGAAAACATTATGAGCATTGTAAAATAAAACTACAAAGCGACATGGTCCATTAGCTGTTCATTTGAATACCAAACAGTAGCTACGGTATATTTAAAACCTCACTGCTAAAACTAGTGCCAGGGACTTCCAACACATATGTACTCCTACATAGCTAAATTTTATGCTCTTCCTCCTTGTATTTCTACCAAAAATTCAGGCAGAATAGTCTTAATAGGACTAAGACTTGAAATGACGAATTTGCATCAACACGAAATATAGCTATCACTTGAAAGTCCTATCTAGTTAATCCCAAAAACTACACCTTAAATCTTACATGCTACCTGCAATACATACCTTGCGAGCGAAAGCTATCCAACATAAATCCAGCCTGTTAAAAACTGATAGCAGAACAACACAATGTAGGTAGCAGGCAGCTAAATAAGCAGATCGAGATCCTTCATCTCTCTACTACAGTTAGTAAATCCGGGACGTACTCGCCGTGAGTGTGCCTCGCCGAAAGATTTATCATCTCAGCAATGCTTATGGCAAGCCAAATGGGGCTCAAACCCGCAGCCCAGCGAATTCCCCCTCCCTTCCCCCCCACTTCAGTGCCTATGGTACTGACTTGAATAAACTCATGTACATGAATATCCAAAAGAGCTAAATGAGCGGAACAAAACAAACTATAAGGTAGGCCAGTACAGATGGAAACTCACTAGGACTTCTTCTCTTAGTTGTCCTAGTGGAACAGTGAGAGCTTGTATGAGACTATCAAGTCCTGTGAGGTTAGTAGACAAGTTCACAAAGTCAGCATAGTCCCTGTTGATGAGATCAATCATGGCAGAACGGAGAACCTTCAGGTAGGCACCCAAGTGGTCACGCAGCGTATCCAAATTGGCATCACCATTTAGCTGATGATATTCTCTCATAAACTCATCAATGGTGAAGTCAGGCTGAAAAAAAAAAAGAAATATATAGCTAATGTCCTCTATGGCTAGGTGATACATTATTTCAAGTTCAAGTACAGGCATAGGTACCCTACTTCAAGAATAAAAAAGTACCTACTCTGAAGAAGAGACAAATTAGAATGTAATTCAAAGTAATGAAGTCATATCAATGTTTAGAAACAGGAAAGTACTAAAAATTCTCTAAATACGGAAAACATTTTAAAGGTAAGGGCATGAGCGACAGGTGTATCTAAATGTTCTGCCTTATATTAGGCCTAACATAATAATCTCTTATGTTCAAGCTGGTTGGTGAGGTGCATCCTACATAAGCAAATCAGTAACAAAATTATGATCAATGGAGAAGTCTCAGAAATTTTTCAATGCCATATTTGGTGGCCGGGTACAATTGTTGGTGTAGCTTATGAACCACCTGCTAAAGCAAGACTAAGGTTTGTATTTAATAAGTGTCGTTCATAAGCAACGTTACAGTGTTGCAGTAGGCCGGAGTGAGAGGATTTGAGGGAGAGTTGGAAACACACTTGCTCTAGGAGTCAAAGAGGAATTTAGAGCCAAACTCCAGAGAACAACCTCACCAAATATTCAAAATTTTCAAAGTTTATTCAGATATTTGGTCTTCAAATTTACCATATTTATGTGCTTTTCCCGTAATAGGAATTTCACCAGGACTGGTAAAACCAACAACTATGTATTGTCCAAATCCCTGGTAAAACGGCTGAACCAGCGTTTTCAAAAATAGCTTTTGTTGGTTTTACCAATCCTGGTAAAGCCCCCATGCCAACCTTGTTCAAGTCGAAAAGTATACTGTATTACTTAACTTATTTACCACAGTAATCGCATTTAAATGACCTCGAAAGGCAATCAGGTATAGATTGAGATTTAATATACGACATACCAACAATTCGGCTTATGAAATGTTTCTCAGAATCCATTGTGTTTGTAAGTTGGGAACTGTCTGTATAAAGCTGTTCTGGATGACAATAATTAATCTTCTATATATTAATACGCTTGTATCTACGTGTGTGTGTCACGCTCTTCACAAATAGATAGGCGTAAATTAGAGACTTGACTTCATTTCACTCGTATCATATCTACGCTTTCGTTTTCTTAACAAAAATTTTACTCGCTTTGCTGGTAGCGGATGGCATTCCTCATAGGGTCTGAGGCGTAGCCAAGATACGCCCTGGGTAAAAAAAAAGGGTAGTATTGGCATCTCTGCTCTGAATTTATTTTTCGAAGAGAATATGCTGCTGGGAAAGCATCAGCCAGTACAGTGAGATGCCTGAGGAAATCTAATGACATCTTCAGAACAAAATAATACTCTCCAGCGAATGAGACAATTGACCCAATCTCTTTTTGTTTATTGTACACAGCTTTGTATTACATTAAATGAAACAGAAAAATGATTGGTCATTGATCAATATTCACGGGTCCTGGAATAGTGAGAAAAAATCGGATACTCCGACAAAAAATTAGAAAGTGTAACCTATGGCGGGCTAAATTATCTGTTAACTGTGGGTAACGGAGCTTAAAAAAAATGTTCGCAAATAAAAGGAGAACATTGCAACAAGTACCGTCGTGTTTCTATGTTTTTATCAAGACACAAGTGCGAATTCTCTGCGGAGAGAACAAATGAGGGATACATTTTATAAAGTGAGAGCATTAACAAATGGTCGAATTATTACGGGTCACCCACGCTTCACGTTAGAGACGGAATGCGTAACGATAGACAGGGTTAAGCGGTGTATGTTAGTTCGGACGGTGTGGATTAAGTTAGAAGCGTTACCACAAATTAAATAAGGTGAGTAAAAACATTCCCTAACCGTGTGTGTCACGCTCTTCTCTAACAGATAGAAGGAAATTAGAGTATCAAAAGAAGAAATAGTCAAGTTCATACGGTATTTCAGTTTCTATGCGGCTCGCAGGTCTAGGGTAGACGCTTCACAGCCAGACTTTGGACATTTTCAACCTTGGTATGCGTCATGCTGGTCCGAGCCGAGGGTATCATAAAAAAAGAACAATTCTTCTGTTGGTAGAATTTCCACAGGTTCAAAGTCATAATCTATCCCCTTTTAAGCCTACTATGCCCTGACTCTATAGTGACTTCTTGTAACGAAGACAAGACACCTTAAAGATTCCTCAAGGTCGATGACCCACAGCAACGTAATCAGAAACGTAGGAAGTAACGTTCTCATTTTTCGTAAGACTGACTTCGTCAGGATTAAGTGACCTGCGTTATTTATGTGGTAGGTTAGGTTAGAAGAGTTGTGTTTGGTTAGGTGCGTTACAGTAGCATATTGCTTAGATTGCTACATCTTATAAACTGTGAGCGTTAACTAATTGGTGAATTCCCACCGGTCACGTTAGCTTATACGACTTAATTAGGCTTGAATAGACAGACATTGTTGAGTTGGAATGAGTGACGAACGTTTACTCAGACGGGGTGGGCTACGTTATAAGAGCTGCATTATGTTAAACTGAGGTAAATTGTAATACTGTAGCGTGGGTTATTTCATTTTGGAAAGTATGGTCTTTATTCAACCGTGGAATTCCACGGGTCCCGCTAGTGAATTATAAACATACAAAAATTTATGATCCCAAATTGTGCTAATGAAGTCAAAAATTTTGATAAAATACTCTCTGCAGCTTAATATTTGTGTACCGTATATCATGGTAAAAAAACGGATGGAATGATAGAAGGAATGTTTCAATGAGCAATTTAGCAGTGGTAAACTGAAGGCATAGTGTCTCTGTTGGTTGCACCAATAACATTCTGGTAGCACTCAAAATGACACCTCAAGCTCAAGACCATGCAGAATTGTAACCCTCATCTAACAGCTGGTACACACGCCAGTTAAAAGTTAACAGTATTTGCTTGACCAAAAGCCAACCGATTCCCTCTAAGGCATATAAGCATCTCAGCCCATGGAAGGGAGGGCAATTTCTGCTACTGCAGATATGTATAATGGCTGCAGTGACAAAGTCTTGTCAACTCCCACTGATTTTTTTTTAGGAACTGCCATTACATCGACTTGCCAAAGTCAGCAGCTTTGGCCCAATCAGCTTAAAAAACAGCTTCCCAATTTCAGAGTTTATTTACAACCACAGAAATTGTAGCATTAACAACCAGAATGGTGCTGTAGAGGCCCGACACCTTGGCCTCTTTTCGCACTTATATTTTGGAACCGTTCACTCGCCGGAGTTAACCAGTTCACTGGCACGTTGTATGGCAATGCCTTATTGACATGCTGGGTAACATTTGGTGTGGACGCTCCATGCAGCGTCCATTATTTCCTAAGGATGGCAAAATTGTCATATTTCGATGGAAAAGCTTAAAGATGTTTTTAAATTAAAGCGTGAAGGTTCTTTCAAATGCTTTTATTTTTTCATTTACTGTTTATTGTATATCGGATTTATCCATCATTTGTTGGGTGTCTTAATGTAGCTAATAATTCCAGTAATTGGTATGGCTTATCAGCGCCTGTTAAACAAGAAGTTAATACTCATTCTTATATGTATCTCTATTTTTGTTACATTGATCTATTATTGCCACCGGTAACTGTTTGGGCCCAGCATCGTTTGAGGAGGGAGGGCGGGGTTACTTCAGCGTTCATCAGCCCCCCTACTTTTGGATCTTCTGTAATTTCTATTAGAGTGCTGAGAAGCGATGGGTATCCTAGGTTGCGGCTCTTGCAAGTAGATTACGCAAGGGGGATTCAGCTGGATCAGTAATCTTATCTAACTTCCGACCTCGCAAATAGTTTCCCTCTCTTTGTGTCGAACTCTACGGTAGAACCTTTATGTTGTATCGCTGATTAACGTGCTCGAGAGTTCCTTACGTGTATGTTTTTGGGTTGGGTTCTGTGTAAGAAGCGAGCGTGATGTGATTAGCTTTGTTATTCTCGTGACGAGTTATACTATTTGACGCTTGTTTGTAAGACTTGTTGTCGGGTTGTCCCATAAGTGGGTCATCGTGCTGCACGTATGACTTGCTTACGTGCCTTGTAGTGGGGAAACATGTAGATTTGCACCGTTTCTCATTATCTCTTGCTGTAGCGCAGTTTATCGGTATAGGCTAATTAGGGAATATAATATGTAATTTGTCTATATACTCAACAGTTTCATTTTCATCCTTACGGCATTAACCTACACCGTCACACGGGAACCGAGAACGACGCTATCTAGGTGTAAAAAAAAAGTAGTTTAGCTATGTTGTGGCTCTTCCCACAACAGTGCCCATGGTATGGCCAAAATTATACTTTTAACCCTAGGCTTCACCAGCCTGGCAACTATACTTTAATGGCCAGTCCACTTCTGAAAGGGACCTGGGCCTTTAAATCTCTGCCAGGGAGGCAATTTCTAGCACTGCAGAAATATGGCTACCAAGACAAAGTCCAGTCGCCTTGCACAGAGTTTTCCTGCCACATCAGCACTTGAGCTGGCGGCAGCCATTTTGGATTGTGCCGAACCTTTCTTATGACGTGTGGGAGAAACCATGCTTTTCAAGCATATGCCAGGGAAGAAAGTTTACTGCTGCAAAAAATGTCTGATACCAGGTTTTGCAATTGCCAGTAAACTGCTGCTGCTAAAATGTAACATGCATGACAGAAGAATACAACCAATGCCTTTCAGTATTGTAAACCTTATAAAACAAACAGAGTTCGGCCACCCCCTCTCCTGTGGGACAGTTTCACCAGATCATTATCTGCGCACAGCCTACTGGCCGAACTAGCAAGTCCGTCCAACATATGTGACTCTCAGCAGCTGAAGTCCAGACTGGTGAGCTACACTCCAACACAGGCAGCAAAAAAGCATTAAAGCATCTGCGGACAACCTCAATGTCACCAAACAGAATTCACCTTACGCAGGAGCCCAATCTTACTGGAAGCAAAAGGCACCAGTCGCCTAATATACGGCTCAAAAGTAAGCTTCCCATCAAAGACAACACCAAGAGTCTCCAAGGAGCTAAACTCCTGAAGTAAAGTGTCATCTATTTCGAGACGTGGATGCTGCGGTAAAAGTGTCCAGGACCGACTGACAATCATCAACTTGGTTTTACTGGCATTCAGCTTCAAACTCCAGGCCAAGCACTAGGACTAATGAGTGACAAATCCTTATTCAGAGACTGAGTGACAGCATTACACATTGCAGGGAGCAGGTATCACAGCTATCAATGTGGAATCGTCGGCAGAGTTGATAGTGTTTCAGCAAAGGGAACATGTCACTAGTATACAGAATGGGCCAAGCACACTACCCTGAGGGTCGCCAGATTCCACAGCAACTGAGGCACTCAAAACTCCATCAACATACACACTCTCCATTTGCTCAGAAACCAAATCACAAATGACTGACAGAACCCTACCACCCACACTAAACAAATCAAGCTCGTATAACAGACACCTGTGGTTGACCCTGTCAAATGCCATACTGAAGTCAAACTGTACAAGGCGTGCCTCAGACCGACAATGCAGTGCAGACTATAAATGGTGTGGCACCAACAACAAGGCGTCACAACAAACCAAACCAGCTCTATATGCAAACTGCCCAGCAGGCAGCAAACCAATATCCTCAACAAAATGACCAAGCTAAGGAGCCACCAATTTCTCGAACACTTCTGACAAAATGGGTGTTAGCATAATGGGCTGGTAGTTGGTGACATGGGATGACACTAGACCCTAGGGAATGGGAGTAATACTCACACTACCCCAACAACAGGGAATATTTCCTAACCGTATCAGGCGTCAGAAGATTACTGCTAGCTTAGGGGCAAGAACGCCAGGAAGCTGCTTAAAAAAACAGAGGCAACATGCCCACCGGGCATGTAGGTTTAAAAAACTCCTTATATCTATATGTATATAAAAACCCTTTAGAAGCCTTTTAATATATTCTAGAGCCCATAGAACACCGATTTCGAGCCTTTAATTACATCATCAACTGGCTGTTCACGCTCCACTAAACTCGGAAGGACGTGACAGTTGAGCGAGTGAAACATCATGACACACTATGCTTGACACAAAATTAAAGAAGAATGCAGAAGAGCTTCTTCAAAGACTCACACCGGTATCAAAAGCATTAGACAAGTTACAAACCAATAGCTGCACAATAAGTGATGCAGTGCACATCTAGAAAACTCTCCTGTTTACACTGAAAGACATCCTTCCCAGACAGCTGTTTACAGTAGCAAAACGCCGCGATAACCAAGCTATAACAAATTTTGACTTGCTAGCATTTCTATTAGACCCTAGGTATCAGGGTGTGGATTACCTATCAGCTGACACAAGAAGAGGAGGAAGCAGCTAATATAATTGCTATTGGTCCTGCTTAGTCCACAAGCCAGGCCCTATGCTATGCCAAGTCCTGTTCATATACAGCCTTTGGTAAGGAGGACTAGAGCAGTCCTTAGGTCGACCCCTTATCTGGGCAGATTTGGTTTTCTAGACCGGAAATACCAGTCTTTCAACTGATAAATGAAAACGTTTCATTATTTTCCTACTCATGCATTAGAGCTCTGCCATATGAACTAGTTCAGAGTTCAACCAATTTGAAGTCTCGAGCCCCTATAGGTAGTTAACGGACATTTGAAGACTTTCCAAAGTCTCATACCATATGGTGGCAATAGCAGACCCTAGTAAATTTACCCAATTCTTTACCTAATGGGTAAAAAACAGAATATTCAATTGACATTTGGTCAAAGTCGTGAGGTCCTGCTCCGGTCTAGGCATAAGCCCCGGACTTAACCAGTTCAAAGTTTCGATTCTTTCCATGTGTCGGTACGGGGACTTGAAAATTTCAAAGTCCAGAACCGAAAGATGGTAAGAGCAGGAATTCGTAGCTACTTCAATTTCTTTACTGTTGATAATAGATTCTTGGATTTCTTTAAATAAATTTTTTCGTCAACCCAGGAAATTCTGTTCTGACATACGTATAAGCTCGGGATTTAACGCATCTCAAGTCTTGAGCTCTTATAGCTAGAGTTACAGTAGAACCCGCTTAAGTCGACACCATCGGGGCGGAGGCCTGTCGAGTTAACCGATAGTACGACTTAACCGATATCCCCTTAAGTCGTACACATGTCGAGTTATCCGATACTCTGTTAAGTCGTACATGTGTCCGACTTAAC
>LQNS02000231.1:1205694-1220173 GCA_001587735.2 Parhyale hawaiensis
TGAAAAAGTTCTACCCAACATTTTCTCAATGGCCTCATCACATGGAATAGGAAAATACATGGTAGCTATAGCTGTAAAAGAGAAATGTGCAAAAAATATATCCACATTTACATTTTTTTAAATTTGTGACAAACTTTTGATTTGAATGATACTTGTTTAGAAATGGCATCCCGGAGTCGGACTAAAAATTCCGACTCCGACTCCTAGAGCAAGTGAGATTCCGACTCCTTATCTGGAACTTCAGGCAGGGGCGTTGAACTTGGCTTGCTGATTGAGTTTGATTGATCTGATCGCGAACGGATATCGTAGTCCTTGCTAGAATCCAGGGTCTATCGCCCGATCATCATTGGATTCTGACTAATAATAGAAAGGATCTTTTGTCTCTTGCAAATATCTTCAGGCTCTGTCTGTTCGAGCCATTTGCAGTGTATTAGCGAAATTATCGCAGTCTTCCGTCAAGGTGAAGTAGCTACCTCCTGCTTGAGTATTACTGCTTTTGACTGCTTATTGTACAATAAAATCTCTCATCTCTCCTCCTTAATGAGGGGCAAGAGAGATCGAAAAGGACCCCTTGATTTAGTCAAAGGCAAAATAATGTCCTTTTGACTATCTCGGCTTTACTATGAGATCAAGGGCCTCCCTCCTTATCTAAAATCTAGTCAATCGCTAACGAGAATACCAGGCGAAGTAAAAGTAAAAAAAATCTTACTGCCACGAGATTAAATTAGCTTGGACCTGTTCCTGAGCTTTCTGGTCATCTCTCGCGTAATTCTTGTTCTAGCGTTCATTTGTACCTCTTACTCCTTGCTGATATCGGAGTAATACGTCCTAGCTTGTCTGTAGAACAGTCGCCCGAAAAAGACTAACCTGCCTCCTGGGTCTACCTTTGGGCCGTAAAAACTTATCAGCCGCTTCGGTATAAGGCGTACCGAGAGATGTTGTCTTAACCTGGGGTCGTGTGACCTCGAGGGTTAAACCAGAACTTTCCCGTTTGCTACGGTTCTGTAAGACGAAGCTGCGAGTAACTGCGGATCTCCGTCTCGACTGACATATGCCGGAAAAGCCTCCTTTCGATTATCTGCCCACTCCTGGTGGTTAGTCGATTCCGTGTATAAGTCGACGCACCAAGGAGGACTACGGGTCTTTAGGCCTCTCGGGAGCTTCGTTCTCGAGGGTTAAGAGTCAAAACTAGAGTAATTTCCCTCGACTACAAAACTTTCCCCGATTACTCTGCAAGAGCCCTTGGTCTCGTTGACTTCTCGGCAACCTTTGAGTGAAGTTTCTTTTCTACCGGTTTTTTATCAGTCCTTAGAAAATTTTCCTAAGTCCCTTAGAGAGGGACCCGGAAAAATTTTTCTAAGTATCATAGTAATCGTCTTAAGCATTTAAGAGCCCCCAAACCTGGGGCCTTATTGAAGATTTTAGTTATTAGTAGCTTATAACTGTTACCGTAATTTCTTATGTACCTTGCCGTGGTAGGTTATACGGGAGACCTGGTCCATTACCGGAGCTTCGCTACCAGCGTACTCTTTCTGTAAGCCGTAATTCTGGGGTCTGTCGTAGTCGCGGTGAATCGGCGCTACTGCAACCTGATGACCAGCTACTTAGCCTTACTCTAGAAGGCCTTAGATAGTATTTAAACTACTATTCTGCTGTTGAAAGAACCTTTCGTCCATATGTTCATTCCGTAGTCAGGACAGCGTCCCTTGGAAGACCGGATCTTTTAGCTTTTGACCAACGGGTTCTTCTCGCTTTAAAGCGAGCGAGGGTCTCTTGGCGCCAAAATTCTGCGCCTTAGCGAGAGTTTCCTCCGCTCTTATATAGCGTGTGTCACCCCGAAGGATGGTGAGAAGCGCCTGCCCTTCTTCGAACCGGTCCCTCTTTATGTCTGGACCGGAAAGTGTCCTGCTGGAGACCACAATAGCTTCAAAGTCAAACTTCTCACGATCCAGCCGGCACCCGTCTAACTGGGGTCGGTTCTCTCAGTCAGGAGTAACTTCGCTCCCGTCAAACTATTCCCTCTGGTACTCATCGCCAGCGGCTTTGACTCCGCTCGACTATTTGAGGTGCTCACTTCGATATCTCTTCCGGACTGTTCGAAGGAGATAAAGCTACACGTCGGCATTGTCTGATATTGGAAAAACAGCTTAAACTAAAACATCGTCTGTCCAACAGCTGGTCACTTCGACCTGCTCCTTTCTGTCTTCGCTGTCAGGTACTCCTCGAAAGTGGCGTAGCATACGTCGGCGAAAACCTAGTGGCATAACGCCTGTCCAACCGCCGGTACCTTTCGAACTGCCCATTTCGGACGGCCTTTCGAAAATGGCGGCGTGACATCGGTGTTTCCAGGACTGAGGACAGCGTTTGCGGACAAAACGTCTGTAAAAAGTCGGTACACTTCGAGCAGCTCGTTTCGGTATTCCTGTCTGGTACTCATCGAAAATAATGAAGCTACACGTCGGTATTCCCGGGACTGAGGACAGCACAGCGTTCGCGGACATAAACGTCTGTCAACAGCCGGACCTCTTCGAACAGCTCGTTTCGGTATTCCCGTCTGGTACTCATCGAAAATGGCGTAGCATACGTCGGCATTCCCAGATACTGGAGGACAGAGATAGTACCGTGGCTAACGCCTGTCCAACAGCCGGTACTCATCGAACGGCTCACTTCGGAATTCCCATCTGGTACTCATCGAAAGTGGCGAGGCTACGAGTCGGTATTCCCAGGACTGAGGACAGCGTTCGCGGATAACGTCTGTCAACAGCTGGTACTCTTCGCACAGCTCATTTCGGTATTCCCATCTGGTACTCATCGAAAATGGCGTAGCATACGTCGGTATTCCCTGATCTGGAGGACAGAGATAGCTACAGTGGCTAACGCCTGTCCATAAGCCGGTACTCATCGAACGGCACACTGCGGAAATCCCATCAGGTACTTATTGTTCCCCTCTGGTCCATCGCAAGTGGCGAAGTTACACGTCGGTATTCCCAGGTCTGAGGACAGCGTTCGCGGACATAACGCCTGTCAACAGCCGGTACTCATCGAAACTCACTTCGGTATTCCCAGGTACTGGAGTTATGGGGCGTGACTCACCTTTGAGACATTAGTCTCGACCTCCAGCCTGGTACTCATCGAAAGTGGTGTAGCTTACGTCAGTGTTCCCGGAACTGAGGACAGTGTTAGCGGACATAAAGCTGTCAACAGACAGTACTTTTCGCCTGGCTCACTTCGGTATTCCCGAGACTGGAGGGTCTTGGGGAGACATAGGTCTCAAGCTCCAGCCGGTACTCATCGAACGTGGCCCTAGCATACCCCGATGAAAATTAAGAATCCAGATCATTGCTGCAGGAGTTCGAGGTTTGTACTGCTGGGCCTAGGGCCGCGGCTCACTGGATTACATAACTTTCATCTTTAAGGATATGCGTGTCTACAAAAAACGCTCACTTCGATCCCCCATCGATAGTCGCGTGGCTCGTGAGTCAAAGAACGAGCAGGCTTTTCCCGATGCCAAAATTTTTAATGCCCAGATCATTGCTGCAGGAGTTCAACGAACTGCTGGGCCTAGGGCCGCGGCTCAGTGGACATCAAAAATTTTCCATCTTTAAGGTCTCCCAGGATAAGCATGTCGACACAAAAACCTGAAAACTGCTTAGGCTCGGCCCCGAGGTCTAACCCACAATCTCGATGCAAATTTAAAGTCTGGATCATTGCTGCAGGAGTTCAAGGAACTGCTGCGCCTAGGACCGCGGCTCACCAGACTGTGAAACTTTCATCATATTGCCGGCTCAACACAGTCGTGTCTAAAAATCAGTTTCCAGATTCTTAAATAACCTCTGCTAGCTCCTCTCTAACTGCCTTACAACGATTACCACTGCGTTAGAATTATCACTGAAGATTAGGAAACACCATTTTCTGATCCGATGAAGTTTTTGAAAGACTGTAGTAGAAGTAGGAATTTAACATTACATCTAGCAAGCCATTCAGATGAAAGCTACAAGTCTGGATCATTGCTGCAGGAGTTCAAGGGACTGCTGGGCCTAGGACCGCGGCTCACCAGACTACACACTCATCCTACTGAAGGCATTTTAGGAAATTACGAAAATAGTCATAATTACCAGGGACTGTAAATATGCAGGACTATTATAGGTAACCGACCCTCTAGATGAAAATTGCTGCAGGAGTTCAAGGAACTGCTGGGCCAGAGGCCGCGGCTCACCAGACTATAAACTTTCATCCTTAGATTCCTTACTGAAGGTGCTTGAGGAAAACTGAAGTAATTGTTCATTAGCTCTCACAAGCTTGAAGAGCTGAACCGAATTTTAATTTGCAAGACAAGTCCTTTAGAGCCAGAGACCCTTCTATGAGGGCCCCAAAGGTAAGAATCAACCAAAATTTTTCAATGTATTTTGGGCTCAAAAACTAGGAAAAAGCCCCAAAATATACTAAGGGATATCTCATATTAGTAACTGAGACTTAAGTTAATATCGGATCAGAAAATTTTAAACACCTCCAGTGTGTAAGGCTGTTTTGAGACAGAGTCCCAAAACGCCCATCACCAAAAATTTCTAAGTCTCAAAGTCACTTCACTGACAGAGACTAAGTACCAAAGGTGGCAGTAGAAAATTTCTCCAAGTCCAAAAGGAGCAGGTAGAAAAATTTTCTAAGTGTCAAAAGTATCCCCAATCACTGAGACTAAGTCCCTAAAGGACCCAACACTGCACTGTTTTCAAGTTTCTAAGGCACAAGAGGAGAGGAGCTGGAGCTAGAGATGTTGATCGCACCGCGAGTCGTTTAGGAATGAGGCTGGGAGGNTTACCTGTCAATTAACAATAGTGTGACGACTAAACCAGTCCTCCCGACGTGGAGAAACCCGCGATGACGCGAGTCGTGGTGCTATCCGACAGAGGTACTCTGCCGGAAGCGAGCCACTGCAAAATTATTTATAGCCTATGTATCTTAAATGTACTCACCAATGAAAGACCAGTGATGAGTGCAGGGATGAGGGTTCGGTGAATTTCCTTGAACTAAATATGTACTACATTTCGTTTAAATATCTTCATTATGGACACTAACAGATTTGTAATGAATATATTATCAGTAGATAATGCGAATTTTCCTCGCTATATGTATTTTATCACCTCGACAATTATTGCGTCATCCAAGCTTGGGAATCAGCTACGTACTATAGCTACTCATTGGAGCGCGCGTCCTCGCATAACTCGACATAAGTGGATGGTAAATCAACACTTTTCATTGGATACCTCGACACTTTGTCGACTTATAAGACATTCGGTTAAGTCGACATTTTCAAATGTCAAGTCGTATTTTTCTGTTAGTGTACGACTTAACCGGGTTTCCGACTCAAGAGGTGACGACTTAAGCGGGTTCTACTGTAATGAGACTTTGGAGAGTTCCCCAAAGTCCCATGACACCTGGTGGCAAGGTCAGAACTTAGTATCTCAACTTCCTAGGTTTCATGAGTAAAAACTGAACATTGGATTGGCCCTTAATCAATTCATGAAGTCCTGCTTGGTTTGGGCATAAGCTTAGAACAGGTAAAGGACAGAACTTTGGCTAACCAAAATTGTGGGGTATGCTTTTGTGTAAGTATAACAGCTGAACCCCAGTGGCTCTCTTATAAACTGTCTTGGTCTGTCAGTGTAGATTGTAGTATACCCTTGAGACAGACTACTTGTGTATGTCAGTATAAGAACTACAAAATCTGAAAACTCTGTCCTTGTTCCTTGAGCAGGTGCTAGAGTTACTTTACTTCAGATTTTTTTTTTTTACTCGGCCAAAATTGTGGGATAAGCTCCCGTGTAAGTATAAGAGCTGATCCCCAGTAGTTCTTTAGAGTTGTCTTCAATCTATCAGAGTAGACTGTAGTCTACAAGGTAATACAAACACCTCACTTGCGCATACCAGTATAAGAACTACGAAAATCTGATAGCTCTACTCTTGTCCCTTGTATAGGTGCTGGAGTTACTGTACTTCAGATTTTTTTTTACACTTAGCCAAAACCATCAAGTCCTGCTTCACTATAGGCATAGGCTCAGGACTTACCGATTGGAAGCCCTGAGTACCTTTAGGAATAGGTAATGGGACTTGTAAGCATTCAAGTCCCTCCCGTAGTAGCAGGGCTTAGTCGAATTTTTTTCTATGTTCTTCACATAGTGTGTAAGAACAGAACTTTGAATTCATTTAGTTTAGTCAAAAATGAACATGCTCCGCAATCAGTAGAAGTTCAGGACTTAGCCGATTTGGGGTCTTGAGCCCCTGTCGGCAAAGGCTTGAAGTATTTCAAAATCCCACACTGCACTATAGCAGGAGCAAGGCTTAGAAAATTCTCCCCCGTGTTAGCTCAATTTCGCAAGGAAACGGAGAGAATTACTTTCCGATCAAAAAACTTAAAATTATTACGGTCTTCATAATTAGGTGAGGAAATCTCGATCTTCAGAAATTTCAGAACCAATATACAATTTTCCTTGAATGAGAATCCATCAGGTAAGGATTGATCAAAGAAAACTTTTCATCTTCCCCAAAAAGGGAATTTCATTAAAATTTTAAACCTTCGAAGACTTCAAAGAGTTCTGCAAAGTTTTGGTATTTCATGCAAAAGGTAAATTTCCAAGTTAAAAAAAAACAACTTTAACTTTTCTTACTAGCTTTAAACAACGATTCTGAAGAAATTGTAGAATTTAGGTCATTGCAGCAGGAGTTCAGGAACTTCTAACGATGGCGCCTAAATTCGAAAATTCACAACTTGTAAAGGCCTTTGAGAGGAGCAGGTGATCTTAGATGAGGCTTAAGTCCATATCAGAAACTAGGCCATCTGTCAATCATGTAATTCTAGTCTGAGACAAAGTCCCTTAGGTGGTATTGAGAACTTTTTTCCTATATCAGAAACTAGGCCATCTGTCAATCATGTAATTCTAGTCTGAGACAAAGTCCCTTAGGTGGTATTGAGAACTTTTTTCCTGAGTCCATAATGCTGGATAATAGAATTTCCCTAAGTCTCAAAGGCAGTAGGAGGATCTGAGTCAGAGTCCCTCAAGTGGGGACCACAAAATTTATTAAGATAATTAGACTGTTAAACTGGAAAGCTCACTAAGTGGTCATCTCCTATAAGTAACTGAGACTAAGTCAATATCGGATCAGAAGCATTTTAAAAAAACGCTCTATGGGCATAAGGCAGTTCTGCGACAATGTCCCAAAACGTCTGCTCTAATCTATTTCTAGGTATCGAAGCACTTCACTGAACAGAGACTAAGTCTCAAAGAGGGGCAGTAGAGAATTTTTCTAAGGCAGAACTTAGAAACTTTTCTAAGGGCTAAAAAGTTACGTTTGTTGAATATGGGGCCGTTCCCCGAGGCCTCTTCTCAACCTTCGTTTTGCTTTGTTAAACTTCTATAAATTTAGAACCCAAGCAACGAATTTACCTTCCAGCAGACACCGCACAGTTTTAACTGACGTCTCTTTAGAGGAAAATTCCCGTTATCCCCTTTTTCATAAGGTCAATGAGGGTTATCGAAACATTCCGCCGATAGTTATTCAAGCTTCTGCATTTGTATAAATATCCGGCGGGTCTCGTAACTTAATAGTTTTGACAACTGGTAACCTAAATTTCCTAAGCACTGATGTCAAATGCGCTTGCACGTCGGTGTCGCGAAGTCTTGTATAACTTCTGGCTGTGAGTCGCTCTTGAATATCACCAGAACTGCGGAAAAGTTGAGAGGTTATGACGAGACTTCTCGATAGTCGCTGGTTCTCGTCTTCGCTACTGGTCGAGAGTTTTAACTGAAACCGAAGCTCTGCTAATCTCGAGAAGTAGTAAGTTATGCTGGCCTACCCTAAACGTAACTTTGGTTACTCTTCTCGTTCCCAGCCAATTGTCTTTTCTTATTAACCCAAGGTAAGTACTTGCTGATATTGCCTTGGGTTCCTGGACTGCAATTCCTACATATCTTCGAGTGTGAGTTGTAATCGACCGCAACAATTTCCGTTGGGAACTTCCTCCTACCAGGGTCTATATGCGGTACCATGGTGGATAACTTACATTGGAAACCATGGTTCGGTCTCGGACTTCGGATGAGGTCCAGGTGGCGTATTGCACACTACCCATCTGGCGCAGAGGAGAAACTGCAGTCCGTGATAGGAGAGACGGCTCACCGCGAGTCACCCGCACAGTTCACGAAGCCGCTTACAACAGATTTATCTGGCATTCTTAGTAAGTATGCGTCCAGTAAGTGTGAAATTTCGCAGTCTATGCCGGTGACATTTCGGAGGTTACGTGGCATTTGTTGGAAGTCTTGCCTTCAGCCTCAGAAACTATTAGACAGCTTTGTAATCATTGCGTCACTACAAGTTAAGATCGGCGGTTGCACGTTACAAGTGTGACCAATACAGTCTGATTGTACTGACCTGGATTTGTCCGTAGACGTTGTCCTCAATTCCTACTACCATTTTCCAGTCCTATATGTTCGTATAGCGCTCGAAACTCCTTTGAATGGAGTACCTTGAAGCTGAGCCAGTTTCTTGTGAAAGTTCAATCTTGCATGCCCCGGAGTTAGTAGAGCACGATCGCTGGTATAGCTTCCAGGCGCTTCAAGTCTCCCAGCATATGCTGCTGGCTTGTCATATACGTTACTAATGTAGTTTCATACTCAATGAAAACTGAAAACTATGAGATTTTTATCCGGGTGTTAAGAAACGTTACGAAAGTTTGGGCACTGAATCCAAAGGCGTGAACATAGGGCGATACCTCTTGTCTCGCCCTGGAAGCAAATCGGGTTAAGACATTATTCGCTGGTCTCGCCAGTGTTTTTTTCATAAATCGCTTAACTCTTTGCTCGAAAATCACGATTCTACCGCCAATTTTCTATGACACAACTACTAGTGTGTCTGCCGACGCTCTGCTCTCCGAGACTCGGCATATGTGCTACCGCTTAGGCTACCTCCGAATTACAAAACGTCCGCGCGAATTTAAGCATTATTACCGATAATCGTGGGTTCATAACGGTCTTAACACACCAAGTCTGTACAGACCCAAGCCGTGTACATATTCGCGCCAGCGATACCCAAACGGTATTGCTATTGGCCTTTAGGGAGATTCTGGAAATAGGCTAGGTCTCTAGCCGGTCATAACATGGTTACCAATGGTCGAACCTGCTTGCAACCTCTAAAACTCAAGAGGTGAAACTCTCCTGTCTCCGATGCTGCCCTGGATACGGCAACCTCGCTAGATGGGGGAGCGTTTAACTCCCCTTAGAGGGGCTCTGAAAACAGCAGTAAGCTAAACCTACCTTCGCAGGAGGCCTTGCTCTGGGGCTGAAAGTTAGTCCATTAATTAGAGGACTACGCTCACCGGCGGCATCGTAAGCTCTATGAAGGTAAGGTTGTCACCTATCTCGTGGGGACCCTTTCATTAGCAGTGAGTTAACCCTCTATCCTGAAAAGAACCTCGCTCTACGTCAGTATAGTACGTTTCCAACTCATGGAGAACCTGCCCTACATCAGCCAACATTCCGTTGCTTAAAGGCGGTAAAAGAATTCAGCTCGTGAAGTGGCATCGCCTAAAGTGGCAACTCCGCCCTACTGCGGTAGTAGTACTCCATTGGGTAAGTGACCCTCTAGTGGAGAGGCTTCACTTCAAGCGGTAATTTAGCCCTTTCTCTGTAACGGGCGTCGCCCTCAGTCCGTTAAGCTAGCGTCCAACTAGAGGCAAAAACTCGCAAAAGGAGGAAAGTAGGCCTCCCTCTTATTGGAAGCCCTGTATTAAGCCGGTAGGGTCCGTCTCCAACAAAGGATAGATTCCGCATATCGATTGTACCAAGACCATTTTGTAGAGGTCCTCGCTCTAGGTGATTGCGTCAGCTACAAGCTAGAAAAGAGGCCTCGTAGGAAGCGGTATTATGGCCCTCCATTTATAAGAGGGCCTGGTTTAGGCGAATCAGTTTCCCCCCAATGGAGAGGCCTCACACAGAGCGGTAATATGCGCCCCCCCCCCCATCCCGTGGAGGGCTTCGCTCCAAAACGCTTGACGTATAGCTACAGCGGTAAAATGGCCCCCATGTCATGGAGGACCTCGCTCTATGGCGATTGGTGGAACATCTAACTCGTGGAGAGGCTTCGCATAATGCGATAACATGGCGCCCCAAATTGGGGAAGGCCTTGCTCTAGGTGATTGGTTTGAGCATCAAACTGGTGGTGAGGCCTCGCATAATGCGGTAATAAGGTCCCCCCCACATATAGTGGGAGGCCTCGCTTTAGGCGATAGGTTTGAGCATTCAACTAGTGGAGAGGCCTCGCATAATGCGGTAATATAGTCCTTCATCTTGTGGATGACCTCGCTCTAGGCGATTTGTTGCAGCATTTACTAGTGAAGAGGCCTCGCATTATGCGGTAATCAAAACGGAAATCGGTATGGAATATTCAAGAACCCCACGCTAGACTCCTGCCAATTCACCATGGCTTGTAAGCACATCATGAACTGACTAAGCCCACCTTGTGGAAGGGATTCAGAAACGAAAGCCGACACGTAATTTAGTCTTTCAAACCCGGAATCTCATCTGGAATATTCAAGAACCCAACGCTAGACTCCTGCCAATTCATCATGTGTCAACACATCACGAACTGACTAAGCCCACCTGGTGGAGGGAATTCCAGAAAATGAATGCTGTATTCCAGAAAAACTTCAAAAAGACTTAATTAAACTGAAGGTAGATAAACTGTTCTTCCACAGCTCCAGCATCTCCAGCCCAAGGAAAACATATCTGAGATTTCAAAATTTCTTTCTCTCACCACAGCATCTATTTATAGATAGAATTCTTTAAGCTTTTTCAATTTCAGATTCCAATTTGATATATTCAAAAACCCCACGCTAGACTCCTGCCTGTTTCCGATAGCTAAGGAAGCATACCAGAAATTAGACCAAGTCCACCAGGTGGAAGGAATTCCAAAAAGTAAATGCCGAATTCAAATTACCAAAAAATTTTCCCAAAGAAGTTAAACCATAGCCAAGTTTCTCAATTTCTTAATTTCTCCAAGAAATTCAAATTTCTCAAATTTAATCAAAGTATCAAAGGACATTAAGCAATTAGGGACTAGGTCCCTATCACTCATCAGTAAACAACTTCTATTGAAAACGACAAAGTCACTTCACTGTATTAGAGATAAAGGCTCAATGGACTCTCCAAAAAATTCTAAGTCCCCAAGGCGGGACCCAGAAAAATTTCCAAGTATAAACACTTCATATTATCTGAAGCTAAGTCTCAAAGGACTGCCACAAAAAATTTTCTAGGTGTCAAAAGTGGAAAAGCCAAAATTTTTCTAAGTCCAATGAGCTGCATCGTTTTAGAGTTAAAGTTTCAAAAGGGAACCAACGGATCAAAAGTACAAGTTCTGAAACTAGTATCTTGAACATTTTCAAGTTTCCTTGGGCAGAAGAGGAGAGGAGAGCTGGAGCTGGGAGATGTTGACCCTGCCGCGAGTCGTGATTGAAAGACTCCTGGCGCCCTGGACCTGGTATATATAGCAGGAGCTGAGGGGGTGCAGGGGTGAAGGGGCCAAGGAAAAAAAGCTGAAATTTCCCAATTTTGATTCCTGCACAGGAAACGGGTTAATAATCAGATTTTATCATGGAACATCAAAATTTGACTACGACTAAAAGTGAATATTCAACACAAAGATGATGGATTTAGTCAAATTTTGACTTATAATTACATAATTATGTACAAGTGAGTATTGCAGAGTACTTACCTGTCATTAAATAGTGTGACGACTCAACTGTCCTCCTGATCTGGAGTCCCCTCGAATCGCGGGTCATGGTGTCACTCACAGAGGTACTCTGCCGGGAGCGAACTACTGCAAAGAAAATACTGCCGAAATATCAAATTTCATTAGGTAGTCCCAGCTCTGGTTAAGAGCAATGTAAGGTGAAACTCACACGGGTAGTGTCCTGTAGCTATCATGTCAGCCAGAAACTTCAGGTTTGATGCCAAATACTTACCAATACTAGCTAGGGTATGTACCTGGTTATTCATGCTGTTGTGCTCACGACATTTGGTACAGAGTTACTAAAGGAGACATCCAAAAGGGTAATGTCCTTTACATAAATTACATAAGACAAAATTGACAGCGTTTGACACCAAATTTTTTCCTATATTGGAATATAGAGGTAGGTACCTTACCATTCAAATTAATGTATTCACGGCATTTGGTATAGCAAATGATAAAACAGGCGACGCCCGGAAATGTAGCTAGTGTCCTTAACGTTGGCCAAAATTATCATTATCAACACCAAACACCAATCTTTGGATACAAAGATAGCTACTTGCAATTAAACTTATAATTGCACTTAAACACCAGTGCAGAGTAAGACAAACATGTTGCACTTTGGTCTCCCAAATGGACGACTAAAAAAGGAAGCTGGCATCTAGAGACCCAGCATTATCTCTAATCCTAAACCAGGCAAACCACTCTCTGACAGTAAATCTTACTCTCTGATATCCCTTTTCTGCCCAGCGGTTAACATCCGGGGATGCTTGCTCCTCCCTCTTCTTGCAGAGTCCTTGGAAGGGTCAGACTGAGACTCCCAAACATGGGTTCCACGCAATGCGGTTGACCACCTCGGCCCTTTTACCCTTAGTCCAACACATTGTACATGGGCTTAACCAAAATGAGATCCCTACTTGGTAGATAGCTTTAACAGTGGAATTCTCCAAGGCCTTTGATATGGTCTCCCACCACAATCTGCTCTCCCAGATCATGCTTCCCGGCCTATCCAATTACCTCACTAGATAGAACTCTGCCTGTTTATAGGTGTGCTGCGCTCCTTGCCTGTGGGTGAAAAAAAAGGTCACATTTCCGCCCCATGGATGCAGGCGTCCTATAGGGATTTGTCATCTCGCCGCTCCTCTTTAACTGCTATGTCGTCGATTTTCCCCAGAGCAGCAAAGCACTTCCTCTTATGCAGACGATTTCACCATCCTATCATCTGCTAGGTACTCTCGCTCTGGAGGCAGCGAGGAGCCTGTCAGCCCATGGAACGATAATCGAGGCCTGAGCCGGGGAGCATTACCGTCGTTCACGACACCTTTGCGTTCAAGTAAGCTTTCCTGCGCGCGCCACCACTAAAATAAACACTACCTAAGCTAACCTAGCCTACCCTTACCTAACTTTCTAACCTAACGTAACCTAACTTAATCAGCGAGCAGTGCAGGCGCCAACTTGAACGCCGCTCACACGGACACAAGTTGTCATGAATGACGGTAGCGCAGCCGGGGAGAGAGCCTTGACTGTCTCCCACTCAAAACCTCATTCCACACTGCTTACAACAGACAATCATCAATCCAGGTTAGACCCAGAAATTAAGATAGGGGCGACGGACATCACCCTGGACCACAATCCAAAAGTCTTGGGCATGGTGTTTATTCCACATCTTAATTTTGGCACTCCACAAATTATGTTCGCATCAGATGCTGCTCCTGCTTGCGGATTCACTCCGCACTGGCAGGCGTAAGATGGAACAGAAAGTGACCCAACTACTGATGTATCAGGCCATCATTAAAGCGTCACGCTTTACACAGTCGTGAGCAAACTGCAAGCAGGGCAAAATGCAGCCCCACGTATTGTCACCGAAACCGACTGCATAGCATTAATGCATCATCTTCATCAGGAAACCTCTACCCTGCCAGTTTGTGACAGTTTGGAATTGCTGTCAAAACAGAATCTCTTCAGTGCATCGTGGGTAGGTACATTATTGTGTGTGTGGTACAATCACGGCCCATTTGGGCCCCTGTCTCACCTGAAATAGGCCTAGCTACTTTTAAATCAAAATTTGAACAAGGTGTCTATTACAATTTTTTTTCTATTTTAGCACCTTACTGCACTTTTTCGCACTCGTGAAGAAAAATTTTTAGCACTCTTCGTATTTTAATTATGAGATAAGTATACAATAGTTACAAAGCTTATAAAACCAAAAGCATGTATGCCAAGTCTGTACTGTACAACTAAGTAGCTAGATACTACCATCCAAAGTAGCTAAGTAGTTATTGGACAGTATTGCAACGAGTTTTTCTCAGGAGCGAGTGAAGACAGAACACCTTTGTCGGTAGCACCAGACCTACGACAGCGCCCAACTCTGGGGCGTCTAGATGGCAGTTTAGACTGTTTCGAGGCATAACTCTCATTGTAGACAGCTTTTGGTGTTCTATCTGGTACCTCAGGAGTCCAACAGCAGCACACCTCATTTTGGCACGACGAGCGCATTAATACATCACCCTAGGCCATGGAACTGAAGAGGCCTTGGGTTTGTTTGATCCTCCAGGGGTGTTCCGTCTTCGCTCGAATCCCCAGCCGCCTTCGACTGCTCAAGGCCCTAGCGGGCACTCGCTGGGGCCAGTGCAAGGAGACCTTGCTTCTCACATACAGGGCATTTGTCCGACCTCTCATCACCTACGCGGCTCCAGTTTGGTATCCT
>LQNS02000231.1:1310389-1324105 GCA_001587735.2 Parhyale hawaiensis
CCTAATTTGATCCTTAGTAACTCCTCTACCACTGGACACTTCCAGATTTCCTGTATGTCAGTTTCATTTTGAGATATAGGCTCTATAATGAAAAAAAAACGCCCGCGGCGAAAACACCCCGCGGCGAAAACACCCCGTCTTACCCTACGAACGTCAGGTGAACCCTACGGTGTGAACCCGCGTATTTCTCACCGCCGCTCCATGCACTGCACAATAAATTTCTGCTAGTTTTGCAAGTGAGCTCATGTCTTCCCGCGGCTGTCACAGCCCCCCCCCCCCTAAACGACAACAAATTATTCATCTTTCTGCAGCAAAAGAGTAGATACAGTAAGTAGTTAAAAAAAAAGTAGGTATAGGTATGCTGTACCACATTGGCATAATTTTCTTTCATGTAGGTGCTTATAAATGCTTATAACCTGTAACAAAAATTAACGTTTTAGTGCCCTCAGAAGTATATACCTATATATATTGTGGCGGGCTCTTTCCCTGTCTGAATATATATATGGGCCTCACGAATCCAAGGGCTGTCCCAAGTGCCTTTTTCGCAGATTTGCTGCTGACTGCAGCTCCTGCTGACGAGATTAGTTTGGTTAGGTAGGTCCTGTATACTTCCCCTTCTGTTCCTTGAGGGGGGCTGCCGAATGGTAGTAAGCGAATCATCCTATGGGGCATGTATCTGCTTCTGTGTGGAGGGTCACAGAAAGGACCCTCTGCACGAGTGTTTCTTTCTTTTGTCTCCTTTTTCCGGTTTTCGTCTCTGAAAATTCTTCGCGCCTGATTTCCCCGTCAGTAGTAGCGTATTGAGCCAACTTGTGCTATATTTCGGACGAGTGGCGACGTCAAGATAAGATACTCCTACTCAAGCCTCCATGGCCGACTAGCATCACTGCAGGGATCACCTTGTAGCGGATACGGTGGTTAAACTAATCATCAAGCAATATAATAGACACCGTCGTGTGTTTACTTGTTTATATCTTTATAAATATATATACATTTATATGTTTATATATTTGTTTCGTGTCTCGCTCTTAATGAAATGGGCGAAAGACCAGGTTACGGATTTCGTCATTAAGTACGCAGCGTTTTTATGGAGATCGATGACCAGGTTTCCGAAGATGGCAAAAATGAAATCCTTATCCCTCTATCGGAATGTATTTCTCTCTTGAAACAGTTCTTACCATCGAAACAATGAAGATATTTGCAGCTTCCCTTAGCGCGGTTATGGAATCTGATTTTTATCACTTTCTCCATACATGGAAACATATGTTTGCCCTCAGTTCTCGGCGTATTGATTCAGTAGCTGATCCACAAAGCTCGGATGATGCAATGATTTTTTCACGGGACAGTATAGGTACACGATTATTTTTTTTAGCTTACTGTCATCCTTTCACCTACAGTTATCACTTCCAGAGAAAAACTTAGATGTAGCTACTCATTAATGTTTTGCTGCTTGCTAATGTAAAAGTATTTCTTCACCTCCCCTAAGGTGGGGGACGATTGTCTGCTAGATGAATTAACAGTGAGAGCACTCGTCTTATATAACTATTTTAGATGACCTTTGTAGTTTATTTTCCAAAAAGATATTAGTAACGGAAGTACATAGGCTATAGGGGCTATATGTTAAATGAAGATGGGTCTTCAAAAAACACTCGCTATAATTTTTGATAGCGCGGGTAGGTACTCTAGTGTAATAATAGTTTAATAATAATTATAATAACAATGACCATTTTAGTTTTTTAATTTTATGGTATATCAGAAGATATAACTGAAAACCATTCCTAAGCAACATGTGTTATTGTATCGAAATACCTCGACAAGGTTTCCCCTATTACCTACCCTGTGTTGCGGGAATGGCCGCCAATTTGTTTTAGGGAGCGATAGATAAATTTCATTGTGAGGTTTTAGAGCTATTTACCTCAAAGGAACATATAGCAAAAATTGTAGTCTACCCCTTTCAGATTTTTCTCCCTGGAGCGGAGCCAGGGGAACTCGTAAAATACGAAAAAATGCAGTTTTTTCTATAATTTTTTTCTATATTTTGAATGAGCTAAATTGAAGGCTTTCTACGCTGAACCGATAACGAAAGATATTGAAGCTTATTGCCCAATTTAGTTTGGAGAAACTCCATGTAGTTTGGTTCTACCGCCCTCAATATGAGACGTGAGACTGGTGTCCCGTCATACCTCGCGTAACCCTAATAGCCCGCGCTACGATATCATGTGATTGTTCATAATTACATATTTCTTCTTCTCCCTCTCGTTGTTCTATTTCATCCAACTTTTCTTTGCGGTTTGGCCATTTGGAACAGAAACAAGGTTTGCGGTGGGTATATTTAAAATGACTGGCAATTACCCTGCTCAAGCTCATCTTTCGTATTACAGCCTTCGTTTGTGGCAAGCAATCGTGCCACAGAAAAAAATAATCTTGATGATTGCAATATGCAGAGTTTGGAGGTCACATGATCGAGCTTACTTGCGCGGCACTGGAGTACTTCCAATTTTGTCGTCCCTTCATTGTCACCACTGTAGTCTATTGCATTGTTGAGAGAGGACTTGGGAGTGTCGAGCGCTTCCCCTTGCGCATCCTGGCTTAGTTTTATGATGCTTCCATCGAGTCCAGCCTTGAACTCTGTAGAATTAGACAGCAAAGTGTTCAGTTGCTCGCAGAATTCTTAACGTGAGTCCCGTCGGACGCAATTTGTGCAGTTCGCTACAAATGTGCCGCATAGCTATGAGGTTAGTTGTATCGTCGAATGTCGCTGCAGCTCCTCGTGTTGGGGAATAATATTCAGAGATAGCTTTTCTTTGGCATATTGGATATCACTAAACTATTTACAAATGGAATTTTAGTTTTAAAAATTCAAAACACGAGAGCCTAAAAACTGTTGGATGTAGATTGTCTCGTTTCATCCCTTTGTTGGTGCACCAAGACGTGTTGCGCGACTATTTTCCGGTGTATTTCGTGCCGATGTTGAAGAGGTGGCCGACCCGTAGCTACATAACGCTCGCGTGCTCACCCCTGTGTACTTGGCACGAACATGAGGTGCCACGTCGGCATCTGCCCGCTCACTTTCACGCCTTATATACGCGCGCCTTGCCGGCTGGGCTGCCTCGCTCTGCTCTCTGTCGCGAGTAGAGCATAAAACCTGCCGTCGAGCTCCTCCCTGCAACACAGCAAAACTATATGACTGATAAGTCGCGCACGGCCGGAGGTTTTTGGCCGTGTCCATGCACGTGCTGAGGGCAGTTGCGGGCTAAGGTGAGGTGATCGCATTTGCTTGGACTCAATTCCGACGTGTTGGTCGCAGCCGAGAGGAAGACATTCACTTTATGCGCAGCAAGTGTGTCGTATCTATACCCGTCCTGTGAAAGCTTCAGTTTGCCTTCGGTGCCGACACCTGTGCTCTGAGGTGCACCGATGAGATGGATACAAAGTGTCTGTGGAATTGAGGGATGTCGATTGTAACAATTGAGTTGTAATGCATTAGTGCAACTGCATTGCTCATGCATCACGTAATTATAATATTTACAATGCATAAATTATAAATATATGCAGGACGTGACTGCATGACGTACGGTCTGGCCAGCCCCTTGCTTTGTGTCTTTAAGGTCACACATGGCGGACTTTTCGAATTTTCTACGGGCCAGGATATACGGGTTCCAATGTTCGGAGTGCTGTAGCTTATAATACATAAAGTTATCTGGCTTAGGCTAAAGTTAAAGTGTATCGTCGTATTGAAGTCCGAGACATTCAAGTAGCTCGATAAAATAAGTGAAGGATTTTGTTAAGCAGTGCGTAAGTAGCAAATACAAGCATTTAAACGCTAGTGAAAGAAATGGCAAATGGCTTTGTGTGAGTCTGCTGAAGCATGACGTGTGTCTAGTATATTCCGTGATTGGGCTTGCGCTGAGATGCCACTGACATGTATAGCGGGCAGGGGTGGCAACAACCATGTTTTGTTTAAACCAAAAGCCATGGTTTTTGGTTAAAACAAAAAAATACATTGTTTTGTTTATTTTTTATACAGTATTTTGTTTTTCCTAGTACTAGGAATTTTATCCAACATTTAAAGGGTGTTCTGCTCTGTAAACATGTAGTTAGCTAATCATCAACAATATTAGTCGCTTCATTTCAACTTCCTATTGTAGAAGAATGACTTTAAGAAAAGGGGTTAAGAAAAAGCAGTTAGCACAGTAGGCCTACCTGTATTTACTATGGCTATATTTAATATCCAAACTGCAGAGAAGCCATGATTTATAATTATTGCAATATAAAATCCTTTGAAAAACTTGAAAACACTTCAAATTACAAATACAGCTTGACAGAATTAGCTTTTTACTAGCTAATTAAAAACAGTGTAATGAACTGTAGAAACTGAAATAGCAATAAAATCCTGTGAAAAAACTTAGAAACACTTCAAAATAGAAAACTCAATAGAAATGGCTAGCTTATAGCTTTTTAAAAGCAGAGCATTGAACTTAAGAAAATGAAATGGCTATACAGTAGTTATGCCTACATCCTTCTTATGAGCTGACTAGCTATCAAATAGCAACTTCAACTAGCTACTTCTAATTTTCAGTAGCTGCTAGCATACCAGAATATAATTAGAAATGCATCTCTGAAATGAAATAACACAAAATTCAATAAGTTGTATGTTTTTAATAAACATAAGCAATAGTTGACCCTAATTCTCTTAACAGTCTAGCGGATTCCTAAATAGAAACACATTAACTCGTATTTCAGTATGGTAAGCAAAATTTAGAATTTTCTGGAATTAAAACTGTTGATTTTGTAATATTTATGAATAGAAACCAAACAAATTGAATAAAAAACACGTTTTCGCTTGGTTTGAACCAACCCTGATAGCGGGTTCTGTTAATTACGCTTAAGCTTGTAAGTATATTCATAATTCAGGTGGTGCACTATCTTGGTAAAACTCTAAGGTACAGATATATGCATATAATAAATTTAGAGCACTAGTAGGCTATTTAGTCAACAAGATACCGAAACGTACTTGGTGCCAAACAATAAAATGTAACTGGCAATGATCGACCAATAGAGCGTGACGTGACAGTGGGAGTAGATCTCTTGGACTCCCCCTTGGCCAGCCAAACTTGGGGGTACACCCAAGATGACGTAAGGGGCTCCCCAAAGTAGCCGGGATTGTTCCACAGGACCTCACATGAATACGAAAGCGAACAAAGATTCGACAGCTTTCAGTTCGGGCACCGACACCTTAAGGGTGTCCCGAGAACGCTCACGTTTGTTTCAGTGCCATTTAGCTCCCTGGGCTTAGCTAACAATGAACTTATTACATTATGATACGTTGAATCTCATTGTGCGGTGCTTAGGTAGAGCTGCACGAGAAACTAGTCCCCATCAATTTGTTACCAGCGTGGACTAGGCAGCGGCAGGGTGTTCACAGCCACATTTTGATCCCGCGGCTACTGCCGCCGATTGTGACTTGTGTTAGTGACGTGTATTCCTCTTCGTTGTGACGTAATGTGTTCCTCCGCACAAAAAGGTCCCTCTCTTCGTCGAGACTTGTATCTTCGCATAGATATATTCATCGTCGTTGTGACATAATGTGTCCCTCTCAGGGTTGACAAAAAGCATGTTTTTTTTTTGTTTAAACCAAAAGCCATGTTTTTTTGGTGAAAACAAAAAAAAGTTTTTTTTTTTGTTTATTTGGTTTTTATGGATATTTTGTTATCAGGCCATCTGGAATCTACTCACTGGAAATAGCAGAATAGCTCAGTCACCCTTAAAGACACTGACTAGGCCTGTTAGATGCATCGCGCAGCAGTCTCCTCTCCAGCGCACAATAGGCTTAGGCTACGCCTGGTGTCTGTACTACGCCAACGATGCGCCGCGGACGCTTGTAACCTAGTTGAGTTTACGCTGGAATGTATGTTTAACGCTCATGTTTGTTCTCTAGTGTTGCCCACTGTATACGACAGTGACAACTATTTGTACGTGTAACTTTAAAGAGTAGACTATTTATTAAATTTGCATCTATTCATGTACAAACCTATTGCAGTGTATACAATTGAGTAATTATGTTAGAATTTGATTATCTATTGTTTGAGCCGGGAGGAGACTCGATTTTGCCAACATAGTCTGAGATAAAACTTGCAAATTACTTTGTTTTTGCTTTAGGCTTCTGCTACGGTTTTCTCGAAGGACAGGTTACGCCTGAGTGGGTAGCCTGTCAGGAAGACCTCTCGTGCAGTCTGGCACATAACCAGGATCACGAACTGGTTGCCTTAGCGGACTAAACACTGCGAAGAGAGCACTCGCCGGTCTTCCTAGGATCCCTCCGCTGAAGCCTTAACGGAACTACACGGCGACGGCTGCACCCTCGGTCTTTCCAGTGTCTGCCATAGTCTGGCGCGTAAGGAGGGATCCCCACGCTAGCCAAACCAGCTAGCCGCTACAGGCTGCTTAGCACGAGCCGGACGGCCCGTGGGTATTAACGGGACCGTCCGCAGAGGCATCATATTGCCTCGGCCCGTCAGAGTAAGCCGCTTCACGCAAGCCGGACGGCCCGCGAGAGCTATACGGGACCGTCCGCCCTCAGAGAACCCTGACCGTTGTTTATTCTCGAGTTTTAAGAATTTTATCCAGTATTTAAAGGGTTTTCTGCTGTGCACGCACATGTAGCTAGTAGCCTAATCATCAACAATCAAAGTCACTTCATTTCAACTTCCTATTGTATAAGAGTGATTTAAAGAAAAAGGTTTACAAAAAAGCAGCTAGCAGAGTACCTGTATTTGCTATGGCTACATTTAACATCCAAACTGGAGAGATGCTGTGAATTATAATTACAATATAATATCCTTTGAAAAACTTGAAATCATTTCATATTAAAACAACAACTTTGACAGAAATAGCAAGCTACTAGCTAATTGATTACAGAGTAATGAACTAAAGAAAGTGAAATAGCTAGCCTATAAAATCCTTTGAAAACTTAGAAACACTTCAAAATACAAAGACATCTCGATAGAAACAGCTAACTACTACTTGCTAGTTTAAAGCAGAATAATGAACTGAAGAAAGTGAAATAGCTATTTCCTTACATCCTTCTCGTGAGCTCACTAGCTATCTAATAGCAACTATAAGTCTAAAATTACTACTTCTAGTTTTCAGAAGCTGCTAGCTTACCAGAATCTAGCTAATTAGACATGCATCTCTGAAATGAAATAACACAAAATTCAATATGTTATAGGTTTTTAATAAACATTAGCAATAGTTGACACTAGCTGTCCTAACAGTCAAACGGATTCTTGAAAAGAAACGCATTAACTCATCCCTTCAGTTGTGTGACTAAAATTTGATACTTTCTAAAATTAAAACTTTATTTTGCAATGCTTATGAATAAAGACCAAAAAAGTTGAATAAAAACAAAACATATTTTTTTGGTTGGTTTGTTTATGCATGCAAATACAAATAGCTATGATATTCATATACCTAGCAAAAAAATTTTCGAACTTCCAGTTTGTCAGACTTCCTTTCAGTGACTTCCAGCATGCTTTCCATCATCAGTCACAATGTTAGAGCACGTCGCTGTATGCTTTTTTGCTCGCAAAACTCACAAAATAACTCAAACTTTCAGAAAGAGGTCGGTCGTCTGGACGGGCCTTTAACGGACTGAATACGGCGAAAACAATACACCCAGTCCATACAACTGCTATTTGACCAATACTGGGGCAAAGTTTAAAAGAACGTACATCGCAAAACCAATTTAGACCAGGATCTACCTCGGTACATAAAGAACAAGACAGCTGTTCTTCCCAAGTCTTAATGGCAATGACAATCATGAAAGCTTTATTACACACCTATTCCTAATTACAAATCCAACAGTATCTTTTAGCTTTTTAGATTTGGGATCTCATTCTCATAACTTTTCATTAAAGTGTAGATTTTTTATCTCTTCGTATAATGCCCGAATATCCCATGCCATTTGCTCGAGTTTTAGTAGTCACTCAAACCCAGGGGGTGGCAATTGCTCCCATCCGCTTCTGCTCCCGCCCCTACGCTTATGCCCCTTACGGCGCTGACAGTGCCTTCTATCTTTCCAGGGTTTGGCTCATGGCCTATCCTGGCATGTGGGGAGGATCCCTTTGCTAACCTAGCCGCTACTACCAGCCACTATAGGCCGCTTAGCACAAGCCGAACCGCCCACAAGAGTCAATGGAGATGAGCAGCGCAAGCAAACCCTTGCAAAAGTGTTATAGCTTCGATACAGTAGTTGGGAAACTATCACAGTTGAAGAATTTTCTCTCTTTCTATTGGTCAGAGGACACTGGTAGGTTTCCTTCAGTACTAGTTTATCTGTAGTTACTAATAGGCGTCGATGAAAAATATAATAATCCTTCCATTAGCACTAGGAATTTTACTGTTTTAGGAAAGTTCATGCCACTATATTTTGTATTGCGCAGTAGCCTACCGTATACTAGTGCTGCATTTTGCAATGATGAGAGAAGAGCGTCTGTTTTGACGTGCTGTGTTCATTTTCTAACTCGAATATTTCACACTCAGGAGGCAGGTGGCAGTGCAGGAGGTGCGCAAAATTATCATAAGATGTCACGTAACTTCGTTCTGCTACGGTAGCAACAACGCGTGATATCGCTTCTGACGCTGGAGGCTTGCCAAGGGCAGCATTGCGTATTGCTCGCGTAGCTAAGGAAGCTCTGCCGACATACCGTAACATTTTTTGCAGCCATACATAACAAGTTTTTTATGTTGATGTTAAAGAATGTACGTTCGGTGCGGTATTAGAAGCGATGTAAAAATTTAGCTGTGCATGGAGATATGGCTGAGAGCGCTGGGGCTCCTCAATGCTGTGATTGGCTGTGCATTCTCATGGTGTCCTATGCTCAATATTTTGCTGTACTTTCTTACTGAATCTCAAAAAAGTCTCTCAAGTTTTTAATTCATGCAATACAATTTTGTCGGAGTTATTCATATTTTTATCGAAAACGCACATGTAGTATAACAGTGTGCCGTATGCACTATTTCTTACGAATAAATTGCCGAGGGTATCGTATACGTACTCTGCCCTTAATATGGTTTTCTGGGCATTGTTTGTGCCTGGCATTGTACCGTATATACCATGTGTTGGAAAATTCGGTGCAAATATTTTAACCACAAGTAAAGTCATCGTAGCCTTACCCTGTGATTTTTTTTTTGCAAAATTCAACTTATTAAAAGTTACAGCACTTTTAATTTTTATTCTGAAAAACAATTTTCGCCGTAAAAAATAAATTTTCAAACGATTTTGACGAATCTTGGCAGCAGAGTAAACCTATAGGGATTGCTAAGTCAGTTGTTTCTATTTCAGTTACCATTCCCTGAAAATTCGCTCGTCGATAGTCTGGCAGCTGAGACGACTAGTATTAGTGGTGAATTCATTGCCAGTTTTGAGCGTAAATTCAATGATGTTGTGGTCTCCAAGCCGGTCTAGGATGGCTATGTCAACAACTTTACAATCAGGAGTGGAGAATACCAGATCTAGAATATTACCGTATCTCGTGGGTTCATTAACGTGCTGGGTCAGGTGGTGGTATGTTAGCTATAACAAGTTAACAAGTGCAAATTTACAATTTTTTGCATTATAGTTGGGGATTATTTTTCTTGTCGCAGACATTTTTTTGTATTTGGAATTATCATTATAATGTATGTGTTCCTATGGCCTATGGCTTGCAACAAAATAATTATAGGACTGCGATCGTTCAGCAATGATTGAACGACGCAAATCTGGCAAGGCTGTATTGGAGACGGTGAATCTTCACAGTTAGGCGAAAAATAAGCGAATGTTCATCTATAGAGCTAATGTTTCAAGAAAGTCATTATGGCGCGGTCTAGAAGACGATTTGGGATTTGCTTCTATAAAACTCGGAATGCCTGACAATTGCTTTTAAGAAGCATAGGCTTGTAACAAGTCGTGTACTGCTTGACTGATTGATTGGCGTGAAACCCATAACCGAGAAAAATGTTGGGATGCTCCACAGACGAAAAGCTCTTCACTACGGAGCGAGCTCACAATAACTTAACATGACAACGTTCTTGCAAGAAAACTGTCAGTCATATCCAGAAGATGCTAGAAATTTCGACTGACCGTGGGAATCTTCGTCCGTGATGGTCTGGGAGGGAGTGTCGTCAAAGAGTAAGAATTTTTGTTCTTATCGACGAGAGAGAGAAAATGAAGGCTGCAAGCTACGAAAAACTTATTCTCGAACTTGTGGACGTGACCATTGTTCAACGATGGGCCGTTTCTTTTCAGCAAGATGGAGCGCCTTGCTACTGTAACACTGCCAACAGAACTCAGAATCGATATCCTGACAATTTGTCTGATTTTGTGTATCTATAGAGAAGGATGGCCACGTTCAAGCCCTGACCGTAACCCAGTGGATTTCAGCGTCCGGTCCATCGCTAAAACTAATTTTTGTTTAGAGTGTCACCGTTCAGTAGCAGCTTTGAAAAAGTCTCTGAAGTGGGCAGAGGATGAAATATCACATCTTGCGCGCTGGTGTTGAAGCACTGCTAAGTAGACTCTAAGTAGAAATCAACGAGGTGAATGTCTTGATTTTTTTTGCAGTAACCGTGCTGAAGGTGTAACAAACTCACAAAAAAACGATTTCAAATTGATTGGTTGAAATTTAGCTAAATATCCATATTTCGTTTACTTTTTGCAACAAAACTTCATGGTCACCCTTTAGATTTCCCTGTACCGTATCAATAGGTGAGTGGCTTACTATTTTAGCGTAAGGCTGATGAATTGATTCGGTAGGTACGTCTGACAGTGAATTTGTGGAATGAAGGCAATTCTACAACACAAAACACGAAATGTTCAAAATCGTGCAGATTAGGTGCATTGCCTCGGGCTCGGCGTCGGCTTGCACATTAATACGCTTTCCAAACATTCAAAGTCTCGACAGGGCTGGGGAATCAGATGAGTCAAGTCCGACTCCGACTCTCCCAAGGAGACGGGATTTTATCATAGTTGCTATTTTTCATGAATTAATATTCTTCTCGCCTAGTGCAGCTCTTCCGGCGAGTAGGTATAAAATTTCGACATAGGCTATGTTAGGATTTTTTTGCGTATCAGGGATTTGAGTGATATTGGACTGCTTGATTATTTGGTAGCTACCATTTCTCTGAATGCCAGCTAGTGACTGCACCGCTCAGCAAATAGGGACCGAGTGCTCTCTCCTCTTACTATCATCACTAGCAACAACTTCGTGGCAGCCTTCATCATCAGATGAACGGAAGCAACTCCATGTAATGAGTCATCGCTAATTTTCCGTCGCCATCATGATAAGTCTGTCGCGCATAGATTTTTCAAATGTTGGTTTATGTAAAAGTACCAAGAGAAATTTAAACTACAGGTAAAGTATCGGCACTGAAAATGGAAAGAATCTTCCAATTATTGGGAATCGGCAACTCTCATCCTCCTCCCCACCTCAGAATTTACGGCATTGGGGGCCTGAACCTCCGAGCCCCTTCCCCCTGTTACGGTTTAGTGTCCCCGGTAGCATGAATTTTTCTCATTGTCTATCTTTCTTTTGCTGAATTAGCTATGTAAAAATTTTCAAAAAAGAGATAAAGCATTATGTAAATTCAAGATCTTTTTACTTTATGCTTTAAAGAACGTCGCAATTTTAAATTTGATTATTTCGGACAAGATTACTTGGCATAGAATACATTTATGCCGTTGACTTCTCGTTTGTTAGCTTAGATGGCACTTCATTTGAGAATGATTTCTTTCTTTAATGCAGGATCAGTGTGAACGCTATGCTGTGATCTATTGAATATATACCTATTTAAACTGGGAAGCAAATTAAAGGAAGTTCCTGATTTTGCTGATAAGCACAGAAAGTTTTCGTAGACATTATCGCTCTTTTCTATTATTACAGGCCATATAGCCCCGACTGGCGGCATGTGGTGTCTCTTACTGTTATCAGTCCATAACTTTTTTTATTGCAAAGTAATATAGCGAACAGTTGCCCAGGCTTTGGTGGCATGAACTATCCAGCCAACAAGTCACGTGGCTATAGCTAGCAACTTCTGGTGGTAAATTTAGTCCAGTCTTCCGCACCGGTGACGGCAGACAGCGAGCTGCTTGCTCTCTGACCAATTGTTGAGTTGCAACGATTGCTCGAGTGTGGCTTCTGCCTCTCTCTCTCCCAATATTTCTGTATGCTGGTCACTGTACTGTGGTTTGTGCTACCCCTCGGACTGTCTATAATGTGCTTCTTCTTTTATCCTGGAACAGTGATTCTATTGCTTTTGCAACTTAAAATTTTCTAGTTCACGCTTTTGACGTCTAGTAATGTTAACCAAATCTAATCTGGGGAAACTGAAAGTTTACGCGACCTGCTCTATAGTCGCCTGCTGCTGAGTGTAACTTGGAAGGTCTGCAATCCGTAGGAATCATTGCCAGTCGGTGAACTTTGAAGTGACAAAAAGGATGAATAGCGACAAGTTGGCAATGTTTATTCTCAGAAAAAAACATCCAAAATGAACCAAAGAACTGAAGGTTGTGCAATTCCGAACTAAGGGCTTACCAAAAATGGAAATTCCCACTGTAAAAAGGATACACCGTAGAACATTCACCTTCTATGACCCGCTGCAGTACAAAGTCTGTGAACTTCGGAGAAGTTTCATGGTCTTGAAATTTAACAAACGTTTTTTGTGAGCGTAATTAACTTCAAGGGCTGGTATTATGATGCTTGAAAACTTCATGAAACTGGTCTACTACATGTATGTGCCTCGCACTGCGGATTAGTTACTTTGATTTTTTGCGATCCAAAAATAGTTTCCGGAAATTTTATTCCTGGAAATTCCGTCAAATACTGACATCGAATTCCTAGAAAAACCAGTGGTGGGGATGTATATATGAAGGCAGTTTCTTGGTAAATAGGCTAGTTGATATAGTTACGTACCCATTATAAAAATAGGTGTACCTATTTGACTGCTCAGCACATCACACTCACTGACGAACATGTAAAGAATGGTGCACGGATATCGTTCCAGCTGCTATATTGCTGTTTGAGAAATCAGGGTTGCGGAGTCGGAGTCGGCCAGAGTCGGATTATTTGAGGGGGAGGGGGAGTTGGAGTCGGAATCTCAATTGCGCTAGTTATCGGAGTCAGACTAAAGAGTCGGAGTCAGAATTTTTAGTCCGACTCCGACTCCGGGATCCCATTTATAAACAAATATTCAATTCTAAATTTTCAGTCACAAATTTAAAAAAAAAATGCAAATGTGGATTTTTTTTGCACATTTCTCTTTTACAGCTATAGCTACCATGTATTTTTCTATTCCATTGAGAAAATGTTGGGTAGAACATTTGCACCTTGTACATTACAGATGTGAGGGGGGCATGGGGGGGCAAAATGATCAATTATAGACCGATTGTTCTGAAATTTGCATAGTATATGTATTTTTGAAAAAGAAACACATTTTGCTCCTACAAATCTTTTGGTTTAGGCCTTCCTTTTTCAGATAATAGGAAATTATAAATGTAGCTGTAGATGTGCATTTTTTATAAGTTTCAAAGGAATAGAACTCTATGAGTTTTCATGATAGAAAAAACAATGACAGTTTTGGAATCATTGAAACAGTTTGGACATTAAATTGAGGACATCAGGATTAAAAAAAATTTTGGTGAAACTTTTGCACCTGGTACATTATGTGTAGGGGGGGGGGGGG
>LQNS02000231.1:1325110-1336215 GCA_001587735.2 Parhyale hawaiensis
GGGTCGGAAGTCGGGGTCGGAAGTCGGGGTCGGAAGTCGGGGTCGGAAGTCGGGGTCGGAAAATCTTGAGGACCAGGAGTCGGAGTCGGAAATTCTGGGGGGCCAGGAGTCGGAGTCGGACCTTGAACCCTCCGGCTCCGCAACCCTGTGAGAAATAGCGAATAATCTTTATTTGCCTGCTGTAACTATGTACCTATAGTGAGTTGTCTTCTGTCTTTACTTTGGTGCTGACGGCAAGATGATATAAGAATCATTTGGTCAGATGTCAAGAAGTTAGAACACCGGGTAATTTACGGCAGCATCTTTTCATTGATCAAGAAAAATTATTCGCTGCGAAAATAATGAATACCGTATTATAGCTATTTTCTTTCAAATACAATAATAATAATAATAAAAAAGCCACGATACTGCCCATGTAATGTATCTAAGCAACCCTTTGAATATAGGTACCTACTTTGTTACGACGTTAGAATCTACACGAAATTAAGAGAAATATTAACAACTATGCTAATGGCCTTTACTATAATGGGAAATCTACAGCGGCGGCACAGATTTTTAGATTTTTTATTTGTTTTGGAGAATGCAGTATATATTTAGAGCAGGTCGCAGCCATGCTCGTGGCAACGTAATCAGAAGGGTAAGGAGAAACATTTCGGTGTTACGACTTTCGTGAGCAGTGAGCCAAATGATGCATTTAGAATTCAACATTCCGAACATTCAGTAGACAATGTCGTTCTGTGGTATTTTTGGTTGTGTCTGTATATAGTAACTGTCTTCTAGAGGACGACAAAACAGTGGGTGCGGCTTGATTATGCAAATCGTATTTTTGCAATGAAAATTATGTTTTTCTAGTTTTGCTGCCAAAATTTTGACGTAACTCGTTTAATCATGATATTTTCTTGTTTTTCAGGCGGAATATTTAGCAATATTCAGTTCAGTAATCCTGTTTTTAGGAAACTTAAAACAAATGATTGTTTTAGGCGTCCGGCTTGATTAGGCAAGTGTTCAAAAGTGGGGGAAATACTGGATAAACTGATTCTGATCAACTGAAAATCACGTCAATGCATTGCAAGGCATTGACTATCATCGAAATATCCCAGAAAATGAATAACGATCATCGAACAATCAAAGTATATGCAATAAATGGTAAGGCCTGTAGGAAAACACCTGAACGAGCTCATTTAAGGGAACTTACCGATAGGGATAAGCGCCAAATTGAGAGGGAGATGGTTAGCAAAAGAAGTTTTGATGCAGCTGGAGTACTGCAAATGGAGAAAACTTCGAGGTGTGAGACGCTGAGGAGCCTTGAAAAAATGAAGAACGCGGTTTAAAAACAGCCGCTGGGCAAAATTCACTGGGAAAAGCGTGTTGAATGTGCTGAAAAATGTTTTAACCCTTTAGTGCCTACAGTACACATATGATGACACTACATGTAGTGTTATTCCTACGAAAAGTGATGTTCTATTGAGGTACTAAAGGGTTAAGAGGAATGTTATCAATGTTGTTTTCACCGATGAATGGCGCGCCTTGCTGGATGGACCAGATGGTCGTCGGGTTAGGTACCTGTATTGAAAGGGCGCTCAATATGAACCCTGATTCCTGACAGTAAGGCGACGGAGAAGTAATGTTCTAGGCTGGATTCAAAGGAAATGAGATTATGAGACCGTTTAGGGTGCCAGCAGGGGAAAAATAGATTCCAAGGGATACCGCCAGTTTTTTAAGAAATTCTTTTTTCCCTGGTCGGAAGACCAAACTTTGTTGGACAGAAAATCCGTAGTATTCCAGCAGGATAATGCGCCAGCGCACAAGTCTAGTAATATACGAAGAGTTGGCTCTTAGAACACAGCTTTAAAGAACGCAATCTGATGGTTTGGCCTTCCGATTGTCTCGATTTAACCCCGAGTGAAAATTTATGGGCCATCATTAAACGGAACATTTATGCTGATGGAAAGCAATACAACAACCTGGATGCTCTTTGCAATGTAAGTGAGGGTGCCTGAGGGTCGATCAAGCCTTGAGAAGTGTTTAATCTGACTTCATCTGCCGACAAGCGTCTCCTGAAGATCCTCAAAAATGGAGGAGGCTATGCTTACTTCTGAGGTGAAATGAGCATTTTACCAGTTTGGTTTGCGTTACCTTCTAGTTTGTTAATTTCTTTGTTCATTTTGATGCTGTATTTGTTAATTACTGTAGAAGCGTTAGAAACGGCGGAAACCATTATTTTTTTTACTTTAGCATAATCAAGCCGGACACCTAAAAACAAAGAGTTTTGTAATTTTCCTAAAAACAGAATTATTTAAATGAATATTGCTACGAACCGTATATCACCTAATTAATAGCGACGAAAATGCCTTGCTAGAGCTAATTTCACCAAAATTTCGTCTCTAAAACTTGAAAAAACATAAGTTTTATTGCAAAAATACGATTTGAATAATCAAGCCTCACTCACTGTAGAACCAATTTATTTTTGAAGATATATCGGGTCCGCTGTAATTATGGCAACAAACAGGTTATCAAGTGTCTCCGTGTAAAATAGCAACAGTGAAACTTAATTAAATGGACATATAGCTTAGAGACACTGTAACAATAATGTAATCAACGGTATTTGTTCAATATATGGTCTTTTATTTTACTAACAGATTTGGATCAGCTTTGGAAAGCTCACAGGAGGCAAGAAGCACTTCTTGGGGAATCAAAGCCCATTCTTCACACAGCATAGACTTACTAGTGTCGAGCGATTGATGTGGAGTACTGGCTCCTGAGGTTCATTCCTTATTGCACAGGAACGCTGGAAAGTTAGACTGAATCCAGCACCGAGTCATTTTGGGAGCCATATATATGTGATGAGTGAAGTCTTCTTGGAAGGTCCAAAGTGCACTGCCGAGGTGATCACGTGCCCAAAGAAGCAGGTTTGCCTCCAATGTATCAGGAGTAGCTACTGTATAGCCTATTGCTGGCTGTTGAGTTTGATTCCTGAAGGAGTAAACACGAGCGGAGATCGACCACGAAGTGGTACCTACTACTGATTGCTACCCGAACCATTAGAGATAGTGGATTCTGCCCTTGTGCCACTCGTCTGCCTTCCACTTGTCTGTCTCAAACCTGTCTCATAGCCTATTTAAGATCTAGAGCTTACTGAAGGTTGAATTTTTTTTCACCAGTGTAAAAATAAAATTGCCAGCATGCCATATTCCAAGAGGTTGAGGATGTGTAGAGTTTTGTGAAGGCTCATACGTCCATGAGTAGTCGAAAGTTCATTTTCTTCTTAATATTTCTCGCGTGCATTTAATGAGACGTTATTAAACGAACAGTTTTCTTTCCCGCTTTAACGGTTACGTGTTAAATCAGTTTCCGGATTTTTTTTCAAGGCTTTTCAAACTATTTTACAACAAATGGGCAGCTTTTTATCAATGTGCTAATTTCTCTCTTTTTTATGAAGAGATATGATTGTGTTTTTCTATCAACTATTGCTTACTGTAGTTTTGATATAGCATAGGCTACTTTTAAAATGAAAAAAAATACGCATGATTAGGCTCAGACTGAAGTAAAACTAGATGACTTGGCTTAGAAATGTATATTTTTAATATCTCAGAGCAGTGGTGCCGTAATTACGGTGGATCTGGTACATACAGTAAATACTTATATGTACCGGGAATGTACCCGCATCGGAATTGTGTTAAATCGCATATTAGGTAGCTACTGCTTCTGATTTCAGCTTCGTAAACTCGTAAGTTGTCACAAGCAAAATTTATTGTGGCGTGACTTGATTGTGTCGTGAAGTTGTTAATGCATTACATCTAACATGGCCTAAAGATTTGAATAACTAACTTCATATGAATCTTAAATTTAACTACATTGAAAAACTTGACATCCATGCAGTGACTTGTAGAGTAGGGTGGAGCGAAAAAACAAACTTTCGAAATATTTTTTCCAATGGTGTGATTTTGTTGCCATGTTGTATAGGATTGATTATGTTAAAAGGGTTTTCCAAAAATCTAGCATCTTGAGGTGCCCCAAGACTGTTGAAAATTTTGAATTTTATACATTTTTATTAATATTTTGGAATTAAATAAAGTGCTGGATGGTCACAACATTCATTTATACATTTTTTAAAGTTGATTGCACAATGATAAGCAACTACACTAAACTAAAGAACGTACTATGAGCTCCATAACAGTAATTAAAAATCTATGAAATTTGCTAAAAAAATAACATATAAATGTTATTAGCATGATACCACCTGAAGATGCTTGAATAGACATTGCAGAGTTGAGTATGTTATTAGTATTATGAATTATTACAATAATTTTGGTATTGGATATAGCTTCACAGTTTGTAATTATGTTATATAGATAATTGCATTTTAGAAATTTTACAAAATTTAATATTCGTGGGGCACCTCAAAAGATTCATCTACACTTCTGTAATTTTAACATGATTGTTTTGAGGCACTTTGGCAACCTAATACCTCTATTGGAAGTCACATTTCATAAAAGTTGCAAAACCCCCCATTTTCGCTCCACCCCATTGTAGAGCCTGGTAGTGTTAGAAGTGAACTCGCCCACTGTGTGCCTCGTCTCCGGTACGAAGCACCACTCTCAGACGTATTACGAGCAATGAGAATAATTTCAATGTGTAAGCACTAAGAACGTAATGGGGTCACAGTATTAGCTCAAAAGTTCTATTAACCAAACTTATCCTGCTCTGTATCTCCTTATGATCTGCTACACTTGATCGAGTGCCCGGGCTACCGCCCCTCTGGCGTCCTCCTTTGCTCGCCTCGTGTCGAATGGAAGCAAATTTGCTCTATCTCAACTTACTGTACATTACGTGCGTTACGTACTATGCATGAGTTGTTGTCAAAAGTTCCCACTTTATAGAAGTTATTGCAATTTTTTGATAGTATTTTTGACATTTCCTATTCCAATGATCATCCCTCACGTACTAATCATCCATTTTGATAAATTGTGTTTCTTGTTGTTAAATAAATTCTTACATCAGTATAAATGTGCTGGGTTTTGTTTGACGTCCCAGGCTTGGGTTAATCACAGATTACATAAATATTAGGTTGATTCATAAACATTTTCTGAGTATGTACTGTATTTTATGTTGATTTCCGATCCATTATGAGTTTTTGGGCCACAACCATACCCTAAATGCAAGCTTGTATGTTGAGCAATTGCAGGGGTGTGGATGAAAATCTCAGAAACGAACGCCCAGCAGTTGTCAACAGAAAAACGGCATCCTTGACAACGCTAGAACACAAGCTGCGAAAGTGACGCAAGAAAAAATTTTGCAACTCGGCTGGTCTGAACTACCCTATCCACAATATTCACATGACCTCGCCCGACTGATTTTCATCTCTATAGGTCTTTACAGAATGCACTTCAAGGCGAGGGACCAGAAATAAAATACCGTAGTCTTAGAATGTTGTGTTTTAACCAGAAGTGAAAACAAAATATTCAATTTCTTATGCGTACCGATCGTCAATATCAACCCTTCAGGACGGGTGTACCAGAAATGGTTCACTCGATTTCATTTAGGTTTGGGGAATTTTTCTGTAAGAGCTGCACTTCGCACTGGCCGGCCAAGAGGTTGACATCGACCTACTACTTGGAGCTGTTCTGTTAGAAAAGCTTGTTGTAACCTTTCTGCATAAGTTATCAAACAATATAATAAATACCATCGTGTGTTTATTTGTCTATGCATTTATATGTTTACTAGACGGCCCGTGACCCTTTGGGTCGACATCACCATCTTCGCTTCCATAGGCTAATAGCAGGTGTTATTCAGATGGTCATATAGCCCACACGCTATTCGGCGGTCCACTCCTGCCCTTACTGGTCGCCATAAGCAGCTTCTTTGCCTTTCTAATGAATATTCAACTTTCAGCCTGTGAGCAATGTACATTTATATGTTACTTATTCTAGTTGTGGTATCCTTATCACCTTTGAATTTAATGTGCCCGTTCATGCATCCGAACTCAGGTTTAATTTCGTATCACAGATACAATCGAATAGATCGTCATCCCTCGAATTTCTTCCCGTCTTAAAGCGGAGAAACTGTGTGCAAACAAGACACAAGTAAATAAATAAACAAGGTTCACAGAGTTTTAGCATAATATAGTCAGATATATTTGTATGTTTCGTGTCCCCCTCATCGGCGAAAAATACGCTAGGTTGCAGATTTTGTAATTAGGTTGCGAAAGTGGGATCCTTATTCCTTTATCTTCATTGGCACTTCCTGCTTGAAACACTTCTTGAAATTGAAACAGTGTTGTACAATGTACAGCCTCCCGTAGCTGTTTATTTATCTGTCCATTTTCTGTCATGCTTCAAGAAAAAGGCGAAAATTAGGCCAGGCTGGAGACTGTGGTCATCCTGTCAGGCTTTGTTGAGAAGTAATTGGTAGAAACTAAACCAGGTTACAGTTGATGGTATACGTCAATCAGCGACAGTTAAAATTCAAACAATGAAGATATCTATTAATGCTTCTCTTACCTTTGCCATGGAGTCTGATTTGTACGGGTATTGCCTCCTCAATATATCGAATCAGTGGCTAAGTATAGGGCCACCTTATACACTGTAAAAAAGTTTTACGTGAAATGACAAAGTGTCCGGCAGTCCATCCACCGGACACTTTTCAACTTTCTGTTTAATCGTACCTGGAAGTATTTACAGGTTCCGTCAATAAGCGGATTCTTTTCTGTACCAAACAGAAACAGCTTCCCGGTAGAATACAGATTCTGAAACTTGATTCGAACCCACGCCTATTAGACTTGAAGTTTGGAGGTAGCGCCTTAGCCAATCGAGTTATCAAAGCTCTGCCTAGTCAATGGTCAAAAGAGGGTCATCCAGCGCACAATTTTTTCCCAAAGTGCACGCTTGTTTTATTGTAGATACGCACATATGAGAGGTGCCCAAGTGATGTAATATTAATGACACATTTGTCTGTTTGTTTTTTTTTGTCTATCTCTTTGTCACCTAGGTAACTCAAAAATTTCTGAACAGATCTTTACGAAATTTACAGGGACTGTTAGGCATGTTAACTGTAACAGATATTAACTTTAGTGAAAATCCGTTCATTTGTTTGTTTGCCTGTTTTTCTTTCTTCATGAAACGACATGAGTTATTTCGTAGCTAGCTATATTACGAAAAATATATGACCATATTTTTGTGATCTGTTTGTTTGTTCTTCGTTTGTCGCTATGTTTGATTTTATGCTTGTTAACACAATAAATGAAAAGTTATTGATGGATATTATGAAATTTACAGGACTTGTTAGCAACGCTAAAAGACATAAATGATTAAATTTTGGTGATGATCGGTTGGTCAGTTTGCGCGTTTGATTTTTGTTCGTCATGATGTTTGTTAGCAGCATAACCCAAAAGTTATGAACGGATCTTCACGAAAATTGCAGAAACTGTTAATACCATTAAAATGCAGGAATGATTAGATTTTGTTGTTGAAACAAAGAAAATCATAGTTTCAGAAGCAATTTCAATTTTTCGTTACGGCTGCCTTCCTTGGCGGACGTATGCGTTCTCAGATTGCTCTCTAGTTGGTATTGTAAGCACATTCTCCAACAGTTCATAGCACGGGAAGTTCTAGCAAATTGGATAAGTACGCTAATTAGAAATTCTGGACCTGGGATCTGACGGAGAAAAGGAAAACTTTTCAGTAACACGCCTAACAACAGAGACTTTCCAGTGATACTACAAAATAAGGCATTAATCTCCGTAATAAAATAGAACGTAATATTACTTCTGTGAAGAATGGGAAGTACACGCTCTTCCAGGGAAACGACGGACACCTTATGCGGCTTATCAAAAACGAAGAAACTATACAGACACTTTCTTAGTTTCTACCCGTTGAAACGCTTAATTTTTTTTAAAGTGTAGCCTAAGCCTATTTGAGTGCATTTCTTGCATTGCTGAAGTTGAAATCAAAGCACTGAAGATAGCTGAAGCTTCCATTAGCTCTCTCGTGCATCTTTCTTACCCGCGAACGAAGTGAGAGAGGTGATGTTTTCGTTCAAAATTTAAATATATTTGTATGTCCACCCAAAAAGTGGTCGAAGGACTTGAGCAATGTTCATAATTTTTTTTAGGGACTTTGGTGGGTTGACCTAGATGCGGCCCATGCCAAAAAACTAGGCCAAGCTGGCCATAAAAAATGACGGCGTTGAATATGCCTCCACCGGGGCGAATTCGCCTTCACCGCGGCAGATCGTCTCACGCCGCGAGGCCTCCTATTTTTCCTATGTTATTGTTGAGGAATCTGAAGGTCAGCGTGGAGCTAGCCTTGTTGGACACATCATCCATATGAAAAATTAGGATTAGCTGGCCATCAAAAATGACTTCGTGGAATTTGCCCTTACCGCGGGTGATGGTCCTACGCCACAAGGCGTTCTATTGATTCTTAGTTTCTTCCCACAGATAATTTTGTTGCTTCAGTTATTCTCACAACTTTACTGCAATCGTCAAAGATAGGTTCTGCTTTCGCTAAGCAAAAACCATTGGGAATATATTATATCCTGGCGTATCCATGAATAATAGGACCATGATACCAGCTCGAAACTATTTTGAGTGTTGCTCAACGGCCAGCAAAAACTAATGAATTTTTCTCCATATTGGGGGACAAGCTTCGATGCTTAGTAGTTGTCAAGCCATGCACGCTCATCTCTATGTGCTATAAATGAAAAAGGGTCATCACATATACTTCGCTGTCATTTTTGACAGCGCGGGCACTCTAGTACAATAATAATCGTATCTTTCAGGAGTTGGGAAGAAAGATAACGGTAACCGCTTTCAAGATACTTTCTGCTACGTTAGACAAAATCAACTGAAAAACGATCACGGAAGTTGAGTTCTTGGCTATATAAGAGACCAGCGATTAATGGAATCGACTTTTTGATTAACTGACTCCACCAGTGATGCCAGGCATAGGTACCCGAGGCTACTGGGCCGGGCGCGGTGGAGGCTACTGGGCCGGGCGCGGTGAAAGGTTAATGCAGGAAACAAATGGCGCGACGGGAGGACTCGCGTCAAGTTGGCACCGAAGGTGACGCCTTCAATGACGTCACATCGACGAACGGTACAGCTGAGCAGCCTATGAGTATTGTAACTAATGTCGCTAAACAAGTCGTCAGTTGCAAACTTCAAGCACTTAAATACACAAATAAATGAAGCGAACCTACACTAATTGAACAAGAAACATGTTGTTAATCGAAAATTATAGTGGAGGCTTTCACAGCATCAGAGGCCAAATCTGGGCAGGTATGGCGACCTGATCTAACTTCTTTGACGTGAAGGCTTATTTACACTTCGTATTTAGTACGCACTGCTCCTCACAAATTTTTTGTAACGTATCACCATATTTTTCAACTTTAGCCATTTAACTTCCCGCTTCTGACTGGCCTGCTACTTGAGCCGCACCCATGCACACTAGCTACACAGTAAAATATTGTCTACTATAGATAGTACTAGTCGACCCGTGACCCGTTAGGTCGTCATCACGATCGTCTTGTCTGTCTTTCGTGCCCATTTTGCTTCCTTCTCACCTGTAACTCATACTGATTTTTCTTCCATCTGTTCTTCTTCTTCTTTCCCGACTTGCTGTTCCCATGCGCGTTGATCCTGTGTGGGAACACCCTCGTGCATGGGTTCCACGTGTCTATTGTCACACTACGTGTCCCTTCATTCGTCCTCTGTGACATCGCCTTTGTTGTGGAAACGGAGACTTAAACTTCTGAATATCATAATAATAGTCACGATCGTCTGTGCTTTCGCAATAAAGCAGGTGTTATTTAGCCGGTCATAGACCACACGCTATTCGGCCGTCCTCTCCTGCCCGTCAAGGAGCTGCCCATACGGCTGACTATCAACAGATTCTTTGCTTCTCAAACGAATATTCAACACGCAGTAGTCTAAGCAAATTCAAGTTACATGTTACGTATTCCAGTTGTATTTTCCGGAGCAACTTTGAAATTATCGTACCCGTTCCTACAACCAAGGGTCTGGTTTCAAGTGCTTATCACAGGTACGATCGAATTAAAGAGCTAATCCACGGAAGTATTGGGGGGGCTGTGCCATAGTCCCTTGAATTTCTTCCCGTCCGAAAGCGAAGAAGCTATGTCAGATATGCCACAGGCCGTACTCTAGTCCATCGAATTTCTTCCTATCTAAGTGAAGAAGATGTGTCAAACAAGACACAAATAAATAAATAAGACACAAACAAGACCGGTTCACAGAATTTTAGTATAATACTAGACGACCCGTGACCTGATGGGTCGTCATTGCGATCGTCTTCGCTTCCGCAAAAAATGCGTCATTTAGCTGGGCATAGACCACCCGCTATTCGGCCGTCCGCTTCTGCCCGTCAAGAAGCGGCCCGTTCGTTTTATCAACAGATTCTTTGCTTCTCTAAGGAATATTCAAGACCCAGGTTTTAAGCAAAGTCAAAGTATTATATGTTACGTATTCCAGTTGTATTTTCCGGAGCAACTTTGAAATTATCGTACCCGTTCTTGCACCCAAGGGGCAGGTTCCACGTGGGTATCACAGATACAATCGAATTAAAGAGCTAATCCTTGGAAGTATTGGGGGTCGTGCCATAGTCCTTTATATTTCTTCCCGTCCGAAAGTGAAAATATAAAAATAAATGTCAGATATGCCACAGGCCCTACCCTAGTCCATCGACTTTCTTCCTATCTAAAAGTGAAGATGTGTCAAGACACAAAAAAGACATAAATAATAAACAAGACACAAGCAAGACCGGTTCACAGACTTTTAGTATAATACTAGACGACCCGTGACCCGTTGGGTCGCCATCACGATCGTCTTCGCTTTTGCAATAAAAGCAGGAGTTATTTAGCTGCCCATCAAGGAGCGGCCCGTTCGTTTTATTATCAACAGATTCTTTGCTTCTCTAACGAATATTCAAGACCTAGGTTGTAAGCAAAGTCAAATTACTATATGTAACGTCTTTCAGTTGTATTGCCCATGGAACCGCTGAATTGATCATGCCTGTTCTTGAGGCCCAGCTCAGTTTAACTTCCGTATCACAGATACAATCGAATTAAAGAGCTAATCCATGGAAAGAATG
>LQNS02000231.1:1379087-1398660 GCA_001587735.2 Parhyale hawaiensis
ATAATGTATCACACATCGAGTCTCGGTGTTGAAGAACAAGTGTGGTGTCTCCATGCTAAAATATGAAAGTTTCACGAGTCTATCTGAAAGGCCTTGCAAAGCCGTGAAAGTTTCACGGGTCCAGCTAGTCCTTAATTAAATGTGCTGACCACTGCCACTTCAAGGACTTCAAACGCCAGCTTCGATCACGTGACAAAGCCATGTGTTTACTCGCCTAGAGAGTGCTTGGGCTTGCTCCTCCCATTGGAAGCTCCTTGAGCTGGGCGTAGACCACCCGCTATTTGGCCTTTCTCTTCTGCCCGACAAGGAGCAGCCCGTTCGGTTCACTATTAACAGATTCTTTGCTTCTCTAACGAATATTCAATACCCAGGTTATAAGCAAAGTCAAATTATTATATGCTACGTATTTCAGTTGTATTGCCCGTGGAACCAATGAATTGATCATGCCCGTTCTTGAGGCCCAGCTCAGTTTAACTTCCGTATCATAGATACAATCGAATTGAAGAGCTAATCCATGGAAAGAATGCGACTGCCCCCCCCCCAATACTTCGAATTTCTTCCAGTCTAAAGCTAAGAAGCTGTGTCAAAAAAGACAAGAATGCCACTGCCCTCCAATACCTTGAATTTCTTCCCTTCTAAAAGTAAAGAAAATGTGTGCAAAGAAGACACAAATAAACAAGCAAACAAAACCGGTTCACAGACTGTTAGTATAATATAGATAGATATATCTTGTGTCCCCCTCCTGCGTGGGGATAAGATAGGCGGAAATTCGATCCTCGAATTAACCAAGGCCGATATTGCTAATATGAGAACCGAATGGAATTCGTGATCCAGACGAGGCAAAGTAGCTATGAACAATAAATTGCATAAGAAGCAGGGTGAAGGAGTTGGAGCTTTAATTTCCGACTCTTGGCCTGCCGATTTTTCTGACCCCGACTCCTCGCTATAATTAGCATGTAATGCGTCTCCCCCTCAAATCATCCGATTCCGCAACCCTGGTGGTATCAAGATCATTTCGGGAAATTAACATCCCCATGGTTCGTATAATCGTAGCTACACCATAGATAGGGCAGACTTCTACTAACCTTCATAGCCAGGTCGCTAATATATGTCGCTTCTTCTTTACTTGACTCCTCTACAGCTGAAATGGCTTTTTTTTAATAACTGAAGCTCTTGATACTGCGGATGTTTGGCGTCTTCAGTTTTCCACTGGTACCACCTTTTTCCATCTATCGAGCTGCCGTTCTTGCATGCTATAATCAACAATACTGTTCAGTATTTTTTCAGCTTAGCTTCTTCGTAGTCGATGATACAACGCAAATCAAGATCATAATATTTAATGTTTCCGTGCCGCCAAATTTTAATCTCGATACCAGTAAGCAGAATCCTGTATACCTACTCTAGTTCCTTGTTGTTTGTCGGGATTTCCATAGCGAGTTTAATTTATTGATGGAATATCTGTCTGAAGCTGAGGAGTTGATATTTATGCTTGGGAGCAGTACCACAATAAGGACAATAAAACTGAATTTCGTTGAAATAATAATTTTCTGACGTTAATTCATGACTGCGAGAATTATATAGACGTGCAATGTGTAGCTGCGCTTCAATTGGGGTTGGGTTACGCGCACAGAACCTCTCACCGCGACTGCGAACCACACACTGACCTTGAAATTTCTACAAATCCCTGCGCTGCTTACTGATTCAAGCGAGCGTTACCTCTAAGAAAATTGCGTAGTTTCATATCTATGAAATTCTATATTATTCTGATGTGTATATCTCCAATGCGTTTTGGAGGTAATTCTAAGAGCTCATAAGCGTAGGTAAAATATTCTACTAGAAATAGATATAGGGAAAATAACCCTTGCACATGGTGCAGCCGGAGTTGCATGGTTAATCATCATCTTATATACTGGAGTTCACAATCGCCCCTCGTTCTGTACTACATGGAAGTAGTATGAAAACCCTGTAAACTACATGTAGAGGATATAACTGTCACTACTCTGTAGAAAGCTGGAAACATTCTTTATACTTTCTGTACTGCAGCAGTGCCAAATTTGTTACAAGAGCAGTACATGTAAAAGCAGCCACGATGGGTACTTGGCATCTGGAGGTCGCTCGCATGGCCGTCTATATGACCTTTCCAGTAGCTGCTTTCTATATCTTCAATCAGCCTCAGTGGTTTGAACAGTCAATTATAGAAAAAAGAAAAGAGATCTTCAAACCAGTGGACAAAGAGGATGCTAAGGTATGTTCGGTTTATTCGAGGTGTGCATGTATGGATAGCATTAACCCCCTAATTAAGAAGGGAACGTATCATAGTAGATAATTATTATTATTGTATTTGATGGACAATAGAGCGTTTGTTGGTATTGGATCAACCTGTTTGTCTCTGTGTCATCAGAAAATGCTGTTGAAATTTTTCAAGGTCATTTTTACCGTAATTTGATGGCCTGACCAAAGCACTTATTAGCTACTTTAGTGCCGAAACATAGGCAAAAGTTAACTGACTTTGCTCCCGGTCAGAATCGAATTCTGCAAGATGTAGTTATTTATAGCTATTAGTCATTATTACTTGAAAATCCTTTCACATTTGTTAGTTATACTGTTAATAATAAACTGTAATGTGCTCAAGAATTCTTGTCTGTTGATCTCGCAGACACTTGAACCACAATGTAACTCTTGATTAGCCAGCTTTGGTAGAGGTTTGTGACGTGTGGCTAGAAACAACTGTGGCTAAATATATATAGATTGGGCCTTGTAAAATTACTGTTACACTTTATTTAGATGGGTTTGTGATCAAATTTGTAAAGTAAAAATTTTCATCCGCGGCGCTAATTTGTAATTTTTTGTTTTTTTTTTCAAGCAATTATCATCAGCAGTAAGTAGTAGTAGGGTTCATGTATGTCATAATGGAAGCAAAAGGAAGTGAAATGTCGGCTTTTCTCCTCCCCGTGGGCTACAAATAGGATATCGATGTTATCGGATATATTTCACTATTTTCCCATAGGCAGTCGATAAATGCCTATAAATTTTCTATTGAGAAACGTCACTGAGACGAGGTTCTTTGTTGTAGACGCACATCAAACCGCTCAGACGTCCTAGCCGAAGCTAGCAACGCAGTCGTTTTGTTCATTCGCCACCGGATTTGCCGTTAAGCTTTTCGCCTCTGAGAAATTGAAGTGTTCCTCCTAGCTCTTGAAATAGTTGAAAAAAAACTCTATATGTTTGTCTCGCAGCCGAACAGTGTAGCAGGAGTCTTTCGACGTATCCCAAGCTGTTTTCGGTTTCCCTGTTGACATCCCTGGACATTGTGGCCGCAGAAAGTTTATTCTTTTCACAAGTTTAGTCTTACTCCGTCTGAGATCATTTGCAAAGGCTCTCCAAGCTGTCGATCCGTTGGCCGGTCACGTGGGGTCTGCTTGAACGATATCGATCCTTTAGCTTTTCACCTTCTTCAACGTATCCGCGTATCTGTGGACGGTATTTAGACTAACTTTTATCCGCTGGGCGATGTCTGACTTGATGCGGCCGTACGGAAAAGAGCAGATACTTCAATTGTTTTTGCATCCATTGGGACTTACACATGCACCTAATCAGTATTTATTGTTGACAATTGCCTTCAAAGGATAAATATCAAGTTAGTGTCAAAGAAAAGTAGGTATTAATTTTCGAAGTTAATCACAAATATGTAGCTATCTATACGACAATAAAAGTATATTAAACTTTACAAAATCCAATCTATGGATATACTTTAAACCTTTCAAGTCCTTATAAATAATGACAGAAAGCTTGAGACTAAAATAAAGAGCTTATATAGCTACCTTACCTGAGAAGTTAATGTGCCAGAAATGCGATGAGAATTGTAGCTACCTCATAAGTTAGTGCACAGTTCAAGTCTCCTTGGACTTGCAACCATTCGAAGAGTGTACGACATTAAGCATAATGTCAACGGAAACGTACAAACCATGCATAAAGAGTGTTCCTATGCTGAATCGTCGCACATGGGAACACCAGATCAGCAAAGAGGAACAAAAAATGAAATTTGTAGAATGAACCAGAAAATGAAACAACAGTGGGCACAAATGTAAGATGTCTCGAAAGCTCGACCCAGCTGATGTAACATGTGGGCCTGACTCCCCGTAAAATAGGATGTAAAATTTCAGTTAACCCTATAAGGACCAACCAACTGGAATGCCCGCGTCTCGTAGAAATATTATTATTTTTAACGGTTTTTAGGAATTGTGCTGGTCCTTATAGGTTTAAATTAATTGTATTAACTCTTTCGTTCCCGACGAGAACTCCACTTCTCGCATCAAAGTTTTAATTATTGAAACCAGCGCGTTGTTTCGCTCTGGAAATTTGAACAACATGTTTTACAATCCGTGTGAAGTCAGTGCTTGCATTTTATTTACGACTGAATAAAACGGGTGGAACTCAAGTGACTACATTGAGAGTGTCTGTAATAAGCTTCTTTTAGAACCTCATAGCAAGAGCACAATTTCTGGGATCGAAAGGGTTAAATAACTTTGAAAGTACGACAAAACTTCGTATCTAATGTGATTCCATAATTTACTTCTTGGTTACGCTGATGATGTTACTTTGCTGGCTGTTTGCGAAAATCCTAGTACAGTAATACACTTAGAACGGAAATAATAGGTTTATCGCAGAATTGACCACATCTCGACTATTTGGTTATAAATGTCTGTGAAACTTTCACAGATGTTTATAGTGTCTGTAAATTTTCAAACGACTAATCGTGCTGGTTCTAGAAAAATTGTTGTTTATGTTACTAATTACAGTAGAACCCGCTTAAGTCGACACCATCGGGGCGGAGGCCTGTCGAGTTAACCGATAGTACGAGAACTCGGCTATGTCGTATTAATAACCTGTTAAGTCGTATACAAGTCCGACTTAAAGCTATGTACTATTTGATTGTATCCCATTTTAAGTATGAGTACAGTACTGTATTACATACTTCTATGCATACGTATGTACATAAATACTACGTATTAAGCACCATAATTCAACAGTTCATACATATACATACGTATATAGCTATATGTATGTGTAATAACTACATAAGGAGATTATGCAACATGTAAGCTTACCGCACACATAAATTATTTATAGCCTATGTATCTTAAATGTACTCACCAATGAAAGACCAGTGATGAGTGCAAGGATACAGCAGGCAGAAGGTGAGGGGAGGGTGAGGACGTAAAGGCAGAGGGCTTATGCTTTTTAAAACTCATGCTGTATGTACGTGATATTTTGTTGACTACTTTTTCCTTTCAACACATAGACATAGGCTAACTACATATGAACGAACACTTAATATTTCAACCAATGAAGCTAAAGAAAACACTTTTCTTTAAAAAAAACGAAACAGAAGGGAAAAACGGAACGAAATTTAAACAGGAAACATCCAAGCTTGGGAATCAGTTACGTATAGCTACTCATTGGCGCGGGCGTCCTCGCATAACTCGACATAGGTGGATGGTAAATCAACACTTTTCATCGGATTACTGGATACTTTGTCGACTTATCCGATATTCGGTTAAGTCGACATTTACAAATGTTAAGTCGTACTTTTCTGTTAGTGTACGACTTAACCGGGTTTCCGAGTTAAGAGGTGACGACTTAAGCGGGTTCTACTGTACACTGACCGGCGGTAATAACTTTTCGACTAAAAAGACAAAATATTCACTGTTTTATGCCTCCAAAGGTGCAAAAATGAACAACACAAATGAGAAAAATATGTATTAAACAAGAAATCATCAATCAAAAGCTTACAATGACTGAAAAAGTCTTATTTGCAAACATGACCCCCATGACGTTTACTAACTTCAAGAATCCTTGAATCCATGCAGCCAATTAGTTTCTTTATTGCAGAAGGTGGAACTGCCCTTGCTGCTGCTGAAACAGCATCCCACATGACCGATTTTGAGTTTCACTGCCTTCCATCTACCTAAATTTCCCTTTTCAGAAGGGCCCAGAAGCTTTCAATTGGGTTTAGATCAGGTGAGCACGGTGGCCAAACCATCACTTTCTCTCCATGGAGATCCGAAGAGTCCAGAAATTCTGTGGTAGTAGTAATGCGCATTATCATGCACGAAAATCAAGTTTTGAAGCAACAAAAGGGGTATGTCATCTAGTCATGGGACCAAGGCGTCCTTTAACGTGTCACAATATGATACAGATGTAATTATCACGCCATTAAGTACTCTAAGCGAACCTACAAGTCGATCCCATGTGATACTAGCCCATATCATAATACCACCTCCCTAATGTTGACGTTTTACGCATTGATGAGACTCACCTAGAGGTAGCATCCAACCTTTGCTCCACCCATCAGGTCCATCAAGGGTTGCCCGGGTTTCATCGGTGAAAAGAACATGATTCATGTTGAGCTTCGTGTATTTCTCTGCCCATTCCATCCTCAAAATTTTATGTCTTTGGGTCAGAGGAGGGGATTTGACAGAAGGATCTCATTTCTTGTGGTGTTAGGCACTTCAAGAAGACCAGCAGCCGTAAAAATTGAATTACTTGATTGCCCGAGTCTTTTACGTTGCTGACGAACCACATTTCTCATGTCTCTATCAGTACCTAACTGTTCTTGAATGCCCAGCATCTGATCGTTTTTTCCGTGGTGAAGGGTCCTTCTAGAATCTTGTCACTGTGTCAATATGGTATCCTATTTTTCGGGCACTAACATCAGGAGAGGTGCCTTTAGCAGTTTCTTTGATGATAATTTCTTTCTCCTCGATAGTTAGAGCCTTTCCTCGTCTCATTTCAGAAGAATATGCAATAAGCTATTATTGTCGTTCACCTCAAAAAGAGAAAAAATGCAAAACGTTGTCAATCAGGACACACAGTAAAATTTAAATAAACTCAACAGTGTTGTCATAAGATGTCGCGAGTTTCCAGTAAGTTTCATGAAAATTCGATTGCGCAAAAATGAGATATGGTCAGTTTTGTGCTAAAGCTATTATTTCCGTTCCAAGTGTAGGTTGGAGGTTTCAGAATCCTTTCAGCGTGATTTGGACGTGATTGATACCTGGTGTTCTAGGTGGGAAGTAAAGCTGTATGCGGGCAAGACTAAGACCGTGCTCGTATCTAGGTCACGTACAGTGAGACTACTTTCCCCGTACTCATACTGGATGGTGTGTCACTTCGTGTGGTTGAAAACTCAGTATCTTAGGAGTCAATTTTGATGCAAAGTTGACGTTTGAGCCCCACATTCGTTCGGTTGCCTCACGAGCATGGCAGAAAGTTGGTCTTATGAGACGTGCTTGGAGGGTGTTTGGCTCGGTAGAGTTGACACGTCGCTGCTTAAATTGCTATGTCCTCCCTCTTCTGGAATACTGTTCCGTAGTCTTGGGTTCTGTAGCCGATTGTCATCTGAGTTTGCTTGACAGAGTGGTTCGTTGATGTGCGTTCATGTTGGATGGTGTTGTGCTTTGTGATATGGCGCATCATCGCAAAGTTGGTGGGTCTGCTTTCTGTATAAAATTATAATTGCCGTAATCATTCACTGTCTGATTTTCTTGCGGAGCCACTTGTTTGGGTGAGGTATACTCTACAGTACGGTGCTCTTCATGAGCTTGCCTTCGAACCGGTACAATGTCGTACGGACCACTGTTTCATTTTTTTTCCATCATGAGTGATTGTTTTGAATGGTCTTGATGGCTCTGTCATTGCTAATGCGGGTATTGGCAGCTTTAAACGATCTGTACACAGAGCTATTCTGTGATCTCTGCTGATCTTCGTTTTGTTTCTTTCTTCGCTCGCTGGGCTAGTTGCGTGGTGGTTTGTTGACCTTATGGAGTCTCTTCCTCTTGCACGTCACCAGTCTAGTGTAATTTAATAATAATAATTATTAGAGTTGGGACTGAGTAAAGGACGTAGCGAAAGTAAGTTTTAGACGTGCTCATCTATTAAATTATTTTCTTCGTGCTTCCAGATGTTGGAGGACTGCATTAAAAAACTTCGAGAGAAAGAAGAGCGGCAGCTACTGGCCACTTTGAAGAAGGAGTAGAACGAACGATATCATTGTTCGACCTGTTTCGGATCATCTTATGCTTATTTGTTTGTTATGTACAGTACTCAACTTTTTACATGTTACGACTACTTTGTGTACAACTGCCTGCTGCGGTCCTCCCTTCATGTACAACTGCTTGATGGCGGCACAATTTGCTTGCGCCTCAGTAGATCTTCGAGAACTAACTTTGAGAGAAGGAAGTGCAATGCTCCTTTTCTCTGTAGCGTTCTCTGCACAACTTACACCCTTTTTATTTGGAATATAACTGACTTGATGCTGCATCGGAATGAATAAACGAATAATTGCCTCCGCTCCATGCTTCTTTTATTGAAGGTTTTCAGTCGAGTTTCGCTGCTCGATTGTGATAACATGTTCTGCGTTACTAGGTGCTGCTAGTGCAGCCCATGAAATGCGCGTTTGGTTAGTTGGTGAAATTAACACTGAGAAGCTTGGCTTGTTTGGGACATCAGACTGGTGCAGTGGCTACGAATTTCGTGTGTTAACCCTTAATAGCCTACCTCTGAGACTTCTAAATAAGTATTCAATCTCGCGCAAAAAGGAGTTTTTTGCCTGCTCAACGTAATCTTGTTGCTGCTAACACTTTTAGCGTGATGAACTGACGAAGCCAACACCGCCGTCTGAAGTTGGGGTTAACTCAAACCTCGAAATTTTCAATTGTACCCGCCAATCGATGGCGCCGTGAGTCACTGATAAGATAAACTGTCCAACGTGCAGAGAATATTTAGGCCTTGCTTAAAGACATATTTTGCCATGATATAGGATTCCACTTTCTTCTTTTTCTTGCTACTGTACATGAAATCTTTGCTGTATAATGGATAGTTTTCTTAAATTTTCAGTTGGGAGGATATGAGGGAGACAAATATTTTATTTTTAAGTATATTAGTAAGTACATTTTATATAAAACTTCGGTCTTAATATGTCCTTTATACAAGACACATCAGCTAGATCTCGGTGTAAGGCTTGATGAGTTCAGTTGTTCACTCTCGGTCTCCAACCAACTCCCTCCATTACAGTTATCTTTAATCAAGGTTGTCAGCCAGTTATAGTAAGGAGTAAAGACGCGTCGACTGTGGTGAGTTTGTACGTCCATATCTTTCTGCTGCTTTTGAGCAATTTTGTGCTGGTCATCCGTTCACTGAAATTGCAACTGCCCTCAAAAATATTTTCAAGTCTGTCAAGCATCATAATATGTAAGATCAACTCCCTGTGCACGTAGGAAATGAAATTAGAAGATCAGCAACGTGTTTATTAGTAGCCCGATATAAACAGTACCACGCCTGCTGTATTCTAGAAATTATTAGGTGATGTACAAATTGCTCTTTACCAGACGGTAAAGTAATTGTAAGTACTCCGAGCATCACTCTGTCTTTCGACGCACGCACAACACCCTGATCAACGAGATATCGAACCTCTGCCAACTGCACTTGGCTTAATTGGCTAATAATATTAGAGGCCTGTCTGAAAATTATTTTATATTTGGCAGGGGAAATTGTACTGCTTGCGTGACAGCATTAAGACCCGAATTCCTTTCAAAGTAAGACCCTTGTGCTCGCATACACTTAGCCGGAAACGCTCCTGGAGATTTCTTGCAATGGTACGCATCTTCACGGCCGCGTTCTGCAAGGTTTCTTTTCTGCTCTCAAAACTGCATCCTTTTAACGGCGCTGCCTATAAATTTCGGAAACAACAAGAAGTCGCAAGCAAGGAGCGAGTCTGACGAGTATGAAGGTTAACGAATGACGGGAATTCTATGCTTTGGATTAGGCGTCATGAAGGAGCTGGAGCATCATGATGTAGTCTAACTGCCAGTTCTCCTGAGACTCTGTGATGCAGTTTGACGCATCTGTCTAATCTAGAATTTTTTTCCACAACAGGAAATTCCAGTCGTTTGCCAGCCTCCCTACTCGCCAAACATAGCTCCTTTATACCTGCGGTTATTTCCGAAATTGCACTCGCCACTGAAGTGAGCCCGTCTTGTGAGTAGATAAGAGATCGTGTAGAATGCAACAGCGGCGGTGCATAACATTCCAAGAGAAGCATTTTCGGCAGTGGAAGGATTGGCGGGCTATGTGTGTACCAGCGCAAGGGTCATACTTTGAAGAGGATTAGGGTCCCAACCCCGTCATGTAAGCATTATATTTTTCCCGGCCAAACATCGTACAATATTTAGAAATGCCGCGTAGGCTACGTACTCGAACATTTGTGTGAGAGCTCAAAGTTAACATTACACATTGCATACAATGACGCCTTGTTCACACCCCTTAGACCAAGAAGCAGAGACTGTAACGGGAGGTCTCACTAATACTAAAATAAAACTTAGCCATGACCGCCTTTTGGCCCATGACGTCACATCGACCAGTCAGAGTAATTGAGGGTGGGACCTCAGGCCTTCGTTAGCAGGGCTCTCCTAACCAAAAATATAAGTCTTACTCAACGCGCGAGAAACCTGAGAAGAAATCAATAAATACGGTGATATGCTAACAATGTCTTGTGAAGAGCTATATGAATTGAATATGAAGTGTAAATAAGGCTTCACTTCAAAGAAGAAACTACCACAGGGCGCCATACCTGCCGAGATTTTTGCCTCTGATGCAGTGAAACCTCCCCCCTCCCCCCTGCAACTTTGTATCAACATTTATGTTTATTGTTCAATTAGTATATGCTTTTTTTCATCTATTTATATATTTACGGGCATGAAGTTTACAGTTGACAAATTTCTGGAGATATTACATAAAATGCTCATGGGCTGTTCAGCTGTACCGACGGTCGATGTGACGTCACTTTTCGATGCTGGTTTCACGTGAGTCCGCTCCTTACGCAGTTTGTTTCCGTCCATACTGCAACACTGTGTGCTCTCAAGACGAGGCAGATCTTTGTCGAGCTGAAGCATTAACTCGCTGCTGCCAGCGTCGTGCAACCAGTCAAATCTCCTCTTGCAGCCAACTATAATTTAAGTAAGGCATGGTATGATTAAGGCCATACAAGCAACTCGACTCAGTGAAAGACATGATGTATTAACACTGAAGACACTAATGATAACATGACTTGGAGGGGCGGCTATAGGCCTATCTTCGTGATTTCATCTTTGAGTTTGGCTGGGAACATGTGCAGCTGGTGAAACTTACCGTAGTAGTAACAGAATCCTATTGCACACAGAAAATACACTAGTCCAATAACAAAGCACAACTAATATATGTTTAAAGAAAGTTAATAAACAAACTTGCAAACAGCGTGTATACCATAGAGTTTATTACGCTATGTTGACTAGATCATAATAAAAATATACTAGCGAAGCTCAGAAGTAAACACAACCAAATAATACAGCATGAAGTTTACTGAGTAGTTAACAGCTTCGTACTTCCTGTGGAGCTAACCTAGAGCGATTAGCATCACGCTGCATTCATTTGCTCCCTATGAAAGAAAATCTTGCGGAATGTTCTGACAACCTAGTGAGACCTTACAGACGTAGGTATTGCACAGTGCGTTCGAGGCTGAACCATGCAGCATAGCTAACTAGCTACATCTAACGAAAGGGACGAGCAAAAGTGCATTAAGTACAGAATAGGGTTATCAGCGTAACGACTATATGAATCTCTGCAACATTTCTGCTGAACAGTCCCAATTTGACGGCGAAGTCAATTATATGCGCTACTACTTGCGGGAAAACGAGGCATAAACATCTCAAAGAAACAGAGACAGGAGGAAGAGACTCGTGGGGAGCGTCGCATCCGTGGCCCTCTACGAGGAAGCATGGAGTTCTGTAATACAGATAGCTTACCACCACCGGCGGCACATCGCACGGAGTCGGTGAGATGCAGACAGTTATGTGCTACGACCTGATGCAATGAACCCTGCGGTAAGTCCATCTCAACAGAGCGATAGGCCGCGAGGGACACTGAGGCAAGCGCCCAAAAGACACAAGGTTTTACGCTATTCAGCAACTGAAATTTAAATGAAAACGAGAAATATAAAAGAGATACAAAAATCTATCACGGGATAGGACGGGGTTGATCCAAATTTGAGAAGATTCAAACTCCCACCCCTAACAACAGAGCCATCCAGCCTGCTCCATAGCGCTTCATAAATGACCACGAGTGGCTGCGTTGAGAGAGAGGGGGGGGGAGACTGGCAGCCTTGGCCCAAGAAAATGCTCAACATTTTATAAAACATCCATAAGGAAGCAACTCTACGTCGATGCGCAAAATTGGAATTAAAGAGCCCTGCGCACAAATTAGAAGTACGAGACGTTTCTCTGTCAAAGAACCGTAGGTGGGACACAGCAGCTGAGGCCCAGCCAGGTGAGCAGTATTGAACTATAAGCAGCAGGAACTTCCAGCAACACCACACAAAACGAGGGTTATTAAAACCTTAGACGCTTCCCTCATAGCAGTATAAGAATTATTAGCGCAGCAATATTAGTCGCATCGCGCCAAATTCTCAGCGATTTATCTTCCGGCTTTTTTGCCGGGACTCGAGATTAATGCGAACTTAGATAAGTTCTATTAGTCTCACAGTGGCCGGCGTTACTACTGACAGGAACATAAGACGCAAGTATTTTCAACCAAATATCGCTCGGTTGTTCTCTCAGCAATGCGGCACAGGTCAATGAGACGGAAAAAGAAACGAGAAGAAGACAGAAGAAACACCTGTACAGAGGGTCCCTTCAGTGGCCCCCACCTCGCGAAGCATAGAGAACCTATCCAGCTACAAACCAACTTCGTTAGCAAGAATTACAGTTAGCGGCAACATCTGCGGAAAAAACACTCGGACAGCCATTGGGTGTGTAATGTTCGTATAAGTTATATTTTGGCATGGAAAGGTCCAGAATATATCCCTGAGGGCAGAGGGTTAGCTAACATGGAGCTAAGCTCCGCAGTATACAGTAGAGGCAGCAAAGGTCCCAACACTTATCCCGTGGGAAGCTTCCAACGCTACTTGAGTAGCTCTACAGCGAACCCATCTAAGGCAACTCTCTGCTTTCTATTGGCTAGGAAGTTGCCAATGATGGGCAAAAGAGCGACCAATACCTGCTAGTTCACGTTACGCGTAATAACCAGATGGAACACACTGTCCTACACAGCACAGGAGTCAATCTAGGCCAGGCACAGCTCACAGCCAGCTTTAAGTGCACTCCAACCGGTACAAATTATATTAAGGAGGGGATCGATCACAAGCACTGACGCCCTTACGGTACACATGCTGCCAATTCGGTAGCATAGCGACAATATGACAATAGCTATATTCGGTAGGAAATCCTTCCCACACAAGCGTCTAAGTCTGCATACTAATAATCTCTCTACAACTTTGGAGTCAACAGGCATTATCGATTGGATATCAAACAGAGGCCCATGCAAATAAGGGGCATTTGGGTTTTCTGCCTACTAGACGTACTTCCAAGAGGCAGTGCAACAACCTTCCAGAACGAAATCACAGAGAAAAACGGCGAGTGTAGGCGCCAGCACTCCAGCCAATTTCTTGAAAAACAACGGAAAAAAGCCAAGCGGTTCCACACCACAACGGGAGTCGAAATTAGAAAGTAGGGAACTCTCTTCGTTAGACCTAAAGGCAAATGTTGTAAGTACCGGTCGACTGTGACACGATGCTGGTATAATGATACCATTCCCCAGACTGCCTCGAATCAAAGTGGGCCCACAGAAGTACAGCCTTCACTCGCATGAGAAACAATCCTACCGCCCTCCCCCACAACGGTAGAATATCGGTATGTGCACCAAACACGGACTGCTTCAAGGTCCTCTGCCAAGCATGCGAGACAGAAGATGAAGTCAACTGCTCGTGACAGCGAAACAAGTACGGCCGCTGTGCCTGAGCACAGCATCTCCTTGCAGCGCGCTGAGAAGCGAAGAATTCCTGCGGCACGTACCACGCCTCCACGCGTGACCGGCTGTTCGTTTAGCACCATAAGCAGCCCTGCAGTCTTTATCAAACCATAGCTCGTGCCCACTATGCCGGCGGACTGTCGCCCAGGGAACGCGCCAATTAATAACTTCGAGTAAACCGCGGTCCTTATATCCCTGACCATATCAAGGCACCTACAATATCACCCCAGAGAAGAGCCTTGATTTCATTCCTGACAAGGTCCCAGCTGCAGCGGAACTACAGATGTACAGAGCGGCAAATGTAGCTTATCGGTGATCGAGAAGAAGTCTTTATTGTGGCAGACACAAGACATTGATCAGACCTCCCAACAGGAGCACCTAAAGAAACATGCGTCAGGTCGGGTATATCACTCATCACCAGGTCCAGAATACCACCATCAGACGACAGTCAGCAAGGGTACGGAACTTACGAGGAGTCAAACCAAGAGAGTCAGGGCGAGTTGACGCAAGCCAATCTGCGTGACAATTCAATGACCAACAAAGCGGAAGACCGGACGACAGTCATTAGATTGGTTGCGTCCCATAGCCAGCAAAAAACGTCATAAACTCAACCATCTGTACTTTGGCACCTCCATACATAAGCGACGATGAAATTCTGCCTGGAGCCATAAACAGTTAACGATATAAAGTCACAACATCGACGTCCATTAAGCCATCTTGCGGAGAATCTACCCTCACGGGAGTACAGTCTCGCGTTGAGGTCATTGAGCACAGCACTAAGGGTAGGTACGAAAAAACCAAGCAATCTAATTTCAGAACAATGACGCCTGGCGGTGACTTTGCTCTGCACATACAAAACAATCTCCAAATGAGAAGCAGCGACAGAACGGTCATCTACCTACATTGGTGTGGAGTGCGTGTTTATTTCTGTACCCTTTAATGGAGTACATTCGCCTCATAGTAAAAATATCACATATAGAGCACAACAAATTAGATAATACAATTAGAAATTAGAAAGCCAGAGCAGTGATCATGTACACCAGAAGGAAAACTTAAAAGAGCCGAGGAAGGCCAGCAATGCTATGGCTACACTCCGTACCGCACCCTCAGGTCACACAAGGTCACCTAACTACAACTGCAAAAGCATACGGCGTACAGGCGGGAGCGTCACTTCCCTTAATATAGAATGAAATACTGGACTATTATAGTCCGAAGTTTAAGTCTCCGTTTCCATAACAAAGGCGATATTACAGAGGAAGAAAAATAGGACATTCAGTATAACGATGGACACGCGAAACCCATGCACGAGGGCATTTCCGCACAGCATAAACGCGCATGAAAGTAATATCAGTAGGAGTGTGAAATCGGAAAGAAGCAAAGTGGGCACGAAAGACAGACGTCCTGAAGGCCTAACTAATGGCTAAGGTAGCCTAGAGGGTCTCCCTGGGAGCGCTGTTCCCCATAACACAGGTTGGGCGAACCGAAACTAACCTAAGCCTGGAATATTTGACTAGCTTCAAACTATGGCCTTCGGTCCATCTCGTGCCTCAGGGTGGAATTCGCTAGACAGCATTTGTGTAGTTCAATGCTATGGAGCACGTGACATGCCATGCTGCGGCTTATCTTTATCTATGACATATGAAGAGTACATTCAGTACTGTACTACACTTCACTGACTTGTATGTATAATATTGCAACTTGTCGGTAAAATATAATCTGCTGCATCCTGGAAATTACCGTCCAGGTGATCGCTTCACATCGAAGAACTAACTGGTATTCGAAATTAGCTACGTACCTAAATTAATTGCTCCCGCTCAACTGTCAGCATGTATTGCCGATGAAGAGAAGTCCTGGAAACCCTGATTAGCGTAGAATTCGACTGGCGTAGCCGCCGTTTTGATACCAAAACCGTTGCTTAGCGTAACAAATTGATACCATGTCCACAGCTAACGTATTTACCCTCGTACAAAAAAGCCCCAGAGACAGGGAGCCGCACTATTATTATAAACATAACCATTCAAGATAAGCTGGTATCTTCTTCGTAGAACACAGAAACTGAAAGATGCATTACATTTATTGGCACACATCACATGGATATTCTTCCAGCTAACATTTCTACAGTACACACGGTCCACTTAGAAAAACAAGTTTAAACAATTCGCACGAGTATCCAAGTAAAAGGATGCAAAGATGCAGCCGCTAAACTTAAAAACTACTAAACTGAGATCACTTAATAGTATTTGCTACGCCATGGGAAATGAACTAAAAAGTAATTTTGGCATTTCTGTAGCTAACAACAGCAGGAGCAAGAAATGTACGGTGTACACAAAGGGTACGTAACAACCTGTTCTGAGATCGCACGAAATTAAAAAAAATAACACAGAAAAAATCGTAAACATAATATCGAATATCTGTCAACATTCAACAAGATTGTCAACGATGTTAAAAACTTATCTCGGAGAAAGAAACTTGTGAGGTAACGTCCGATGACTGTAATAATGAAAAAGTTGCATTCAGTACTGGGAGCACTAGGTAATAGAAGCAGCAGTAAATAAGTTAGCTTAGTACGTTCTGTGCCTCGAACTTTCAATCAGAGCGCTACTACAAGGCGGGAAACTAGGCGCAAGGTATCTCTTGGAGACGAAAGAGAAAAGATAAGAAGACAGAAAAAGAAATACTTGTGGTGAGAGCCACGAGAGAGGACAGCAGCCCCGCGGAATAAACAAGTCAGCCACCTAGCAAGCAAGAAACCTAGAGAACCTACTCAACCTTACAAACTAACTTTTTCAGCGGGGACTGCAGCCAGATGCTACGTCCCCTACGAAAAGTTACTAACAATTCCTGATATGGATCACCAAAAAATCCCCCGTGGGGAATGTACTAATTAAAGACTTTCCCCGTGTCGTCGATGGGTGCACGATACAACAGCGATCAGTTTCCCTTAGGCGAGGCGAATTCGCAACTAAGATGTTGTAATACGAAAGCAGACATGTCAAGTGGTGAAGTTAGCAGCGTACGTACAACAGAACAGAGTACAAGACACTCAGCAGTACTGACCGGAAGTTGCATGTATCATCTAACTGTTCTTATTTTTCCAACATTGCAGGATGCAGTCATAACTGCTACCTATACAAAGCAAAAGGAACTGAATCGTTTTACCCGTTAATTCGCTTAATGTTCATATTTTAATATAAATTAAATAAAATTATCGATGGGCTTGCGTAGCATTCTTACACTATTTACAAACAATGTTCAAAATTAAAATTGTTAGGGAGTGGTTATTGAAGAGAAAACTGAGACATGAGTTTTCATGGTAGGTACCGTATCACGCGTAATCAAGAGAATATTACAGAATTTATAGGTATTAATAAGAAACAATCTACACCGTTAGTGTCAAGTAAATAAGACAGCAATCGCCTATTTTTACTGCTTGTATTAACACAGCAAGCAGTTTGTCTTAACAAACATGACGCCTCAAGACTTATTACAATAATTGCATTCATTTGTGTGCTGTTCAGTGACAGTGATTATGAAAGTGACTGCAAAAACACCTTCTCCAGCATTTAAAAGGGTAATGCACGAGTCTGACTACATCTGTTGTACAGAACATAAGCTGTAAATTCGGCAGTATCAAACACCCGGGGGGGGGGGTGGTAAAAAGAATCGTCGTTTAAATGCTGCAAGTGGTTTGAAACTTTGAATATGAAAACTAATGAGACGAGTGATCACACACTATATGGAGCTCATTTTTTCTTAGGATGCAAAACATTTGGTAGTTTCGCAAAGATTTCCGAATTAAATGAAGCTTGCAAAAGCCCTGATTTACGTGAGTGTTGATGTTCAGCATGTGTTGAGATCGTCAATGCTAAGGTCACAACCATTAGAGTAGCTTACGAAATGCTCAGAGAGTCATCAAGAATATTGTTAGTGTTACGTGGAGGTCAGCGGCGGGAACAAATAAGCAGTCAGCCCACACAATGGTAGCAAAAGCTCTTGTAAGATCCTCACATCGCTACCGGGAGTTTCAAGAGGCACCTCGAAAAGATATGAATCGGATACGCCTAATATTGGTAGGTGCTAGTAAAAATGGCGAAGCATAGTAGAAATGGCCAGCGTGATAAGTCAAGTGGTATGATGAAGCTATTAACATTTATTCACTTTAGCGTAGCATACTTACGGCTCCATCTACTGGCAAGACGAAACAAAGTCAAACTTACCAGAATCACGCAACCAGAAACGTAGCCCTGAGCCTCAATTAGACACTTTGACTTGAGTCAGAACTAGAACGCCTCGGTGGCGTGAGACCATCACCCGCAGTAGGGGGCAAATTCAACGAAGTCATTTTCGATGAACCGCATTCTTTCCATGGATTAGCTCTTCAATAATAACATTGAAAAAAAATAGAACGTCTCATCTCTCCAGACGATCTGCCGCGCTGTAGGCAAATTCGCCCAGTGTAAGAAAATTCAACGCCGTCATGTTTTATGGTCAGCTAGGTCTGGTTTTTTGGCATGGGCCACATCTAGGGCAACCCACCAAATTCCCTAAAAAAAATTATGAAGATTGCTCAACTCCTTCGACCATTTATTGGGTGGACAGTCAAATATATATATATATATACACATAAAAATGTATACATTAAATTATTATTTTCGGTTTTTTCGCCGTATTAGATACGAAGAATATATAACAGCGATCAAACTTTGTATGATATAGTTTAGAAGCTCAGTCGAACTCAAATGAGTTCTATTAAAACAATCTTGACCAGTTACACCATGTCTTGCAGGAAATAAGGAGCGAGCATCTGCAACTCCACACGGCTCGGTCGAACGAAATCGATCAGCCGTGCGGCACAGAGGAGACGAAAAACGAAAAGAGAAGAAGACAGAAGAAAGGGGGAAAACTCGTGCGGCGGGTCCCTTCCGTGGCCTCCTCACACGGGAGCAGATAGGAGTCCCATGGGATGGGTCGCTTACCACCATTTGGCGGCCCACCTTGCGTAACAGAAGGAGAAATATAGAGAACCTACCTAACTCTACAAAACTAACCTTTTCTTCAACAACTGCGGCCAGATGCTACACCCCCTGCGGAGAAGGCACTCGGTAACCTTGGATGCGTGATGCCCAAACATACAGTGGCAGGGAAAGGGCAAGCCACAATATGCCCCTGAGGGCACAAATACTTGAACCTTCAGCGAAAACATTATCACCTCTCACTTTGTCCGCGGGTGATAGAAGTGAAGCATCAGTGGTTACGTTCGTGATAACTGAAACCTTAAGCTTTCTTGGAAGCAGCTCAAGACTTCAAACGCAATGCACTGCAGAAATTCTAAAGAGCTGTAAGTTTGGCGTCACACTATGTATCGTGTTTCGAGGAACATATAACTGCTATTTCTTCCACGTTGTGAAGAACTCTTCACCAGAAATTACTTCTCGGTGAAGAGAGCTAAGCCAAGGGCTCCCTGTCACTATTACTGCTCTCAATAATTTCAAGTTTCAATTGAGCTGAAGCGCCCACTTCCCAAAACTCGCTAAACACAGCAACTGAGCTGAAGCGCCCACTTCCCAAAACTCGCTACACACAGCAACTGAGCTGAAGCGCCCACTTCCCAACACTCGCTACACACAGCAACTGAGCTGAAGCGCCCACTGCCCAAAACTCGCTACACACAGCA
>LQNS02000231.1:1437612-1473211 GCA_001587735.2 Parhyale hawaiensis
ATCAGAATGTGTTTGATTGTTGAATATGAGAAAGGTATCATCTATGAAACGGTTGTAGTGAATTGGTTTGAAGTCACGTGGGCAGTCGTTAAGCCAAAGGGTTTCATGATGGTCCATTTGCCTTTTAGTCTTCTTGTTTATTTACATCTTATTATACAAGACTTAGAAGATATGATCCAATAATAAGTAGCAAGCATGCTATTTGATATATGCAGACAAAAGAATACAAGGTCCACATCTAAATAGTGTTACGAGCAGAATGCCGTAGGCAATGTTGGTACTGCAATGTCAAGTACCGAATTAAGCTGACGCTTGATCGTGCAAGCGCCTTAAATACGTATAAATCCCGGCTTCATTAGAACACCAGTAGCTTCCGCCGGATTCGAGTTGGAAGTCCGTGGGTATATTACTGTACGTTTACGAGCATAACAAATATCTCGAAACTCTGGCTACAGGCTCTGACAGACAGCTTTTACCGATGCAGGTTCTGGCCGGAATGTCATAGAGAAATACACATGTTACTCAGAAGCCGTGCTGGTAAACCAGCACATTTTTGCATGGTCATAAACGACCATTTAAGTTCTTTGTCTTAGAAGCTCTGACCTGAAAAAAGCCGTCGGTGGCTACATCCGCTAGGCATGAACTTGTGATACAAAGAATGCATCTTATACATTTGAATGTTAAGGCTAATACATTGGAATGTTATATGTGCGAAACGCGTATATAACACACCCTCCTCTTTTAGATTTTACACAGCCTAAGGTTTACATTGATACTTTACAACTTGTTTACGTACTCGTCAAGAACGTCTCGTGGGTGCAGAGGTCGGAGGAACAATGTTATCAGTACACGAATTTGTGCTCAAAAAATGTGGAGGAACTTTCGAGATGGCTGGCGTAACTTTTTCTTGCACTGAAACGTTAGTGGATACTGTACGAGGCAAAAGTTGCTTAAGGTGTCTTTTCAAAGTTTTATCAATATCTTTAACGCATACCTCATAGGTATTGACACCAAGTATTTTTGTTATAACTGCTTCGAGCCATTTGTTGCCATCTCGCAAGTTCAAAGCAAGCACGTCATCACCAACATCAAAGGTAGAAATATCAACCAACTTGGGTGGTTTCCTAGCATACAAAGGATTCAGACGTTCCTTAACAGTAATGTACACTCGTCCATTAAGGGCTACGGACGGAGCTATGCCAGTTGTACAATGCGGTGTGTTTCTGCAATACAGAAGGATGTTCGCCAGACGCGTACTTAAGTTACCTTGTGTATTACGCTTTAATAGATCTTTCATTACTCGTACAGCTCGTTCGGCCGGGCCATTAGATAAAGGACATTTTGCTGCTGACGTCATATGACGAATTCCATTATTAGTTAGAAAAACTTGACTCTTCAGACGTAAAACTGCTTGCATTATCAGACACAATAGTACCTAATACGTAATACCGTGATGGTATCTGCACTTGAGACTGAAGGTGTTACTTCACACTCTATGTACTTAGTAAGTGCATCAATTACAACGAAAAATAGTTTGTTGTCTACAAAGAAATGATCTAGCCTATGTGTAAACGACTCCATTTATTTTCGGGAGTAGGCCACTGCACTTTTATGGCCTGATTAGTTAGCGTAGAGTCTTGCTGACAAACTGGACATGTTTTTACAATATTTTCTATGTCGTTGTCAATCTTAGGATACCATACAAGAGAACGCGCAATAGCCTTCATTAGGTACATGAATTCCTGGATGGTTTTTGTGCAATTGTACAAGTACTTTATCTCTACACGCAGTAGGAACAACAACTCTGTTGCGCCACATGACACAACCGTCTAATAAGGATAATTCGTCCTTGAACTTAACATATGCACTAAGAGATGACTCAACTTTACATGGAAAACCATTTAGTACATATTGTCGTAACTTAGACAAATCTTTGTCTTTATCTGTGTAGCGTTTGATGTCTTTAGAATCAAGGTTTTGTATTTGCATTTTTGCGAGCATTGCGTACAGTGGAGCAAACACAGTACTGAAATTTTAATGAACCTGTGATTGAAATTACACAAGCCTACAAAGCTTTGTACTTCTTTTATGTTACCTGGTGCAGGAGCATCGATAATTGCTCTTATCTTTTCTGGACTGGGTCTGGCACCGTTACTGTCGAAAATGCGTCCTAGGTAGGTTACTGACGACGTAAAAAATTGCTCTTCTGACCATTTACCTTGCCTCCTGCTTTACTTAGTGCACAAAGAACTTTGTCGAGAATTTTCACATGCTGTTGTTCATTGCTGGTCATTATAAGGATATCATCCTGGTACACAATTACATTACTGATGCCAGCAGGAATCTGTGAGATAAACGACTGAAAAATGGCAGGAGAGCTGCTTAGCCTACTCCAAGGGAAGATAATTCACTTGAAATAAGCCTTCAGTGGTAGTAATGGTCGTATAAACTATCGAATCTTCATGCAAAGCAGTTACTAATAGGCGTCGAGAACATAATGATCCCTCCATTAGCACTGGGAATTTTACTGTTTTGGGAAAGTTCATGCCACTATATTTTGTGTTGCGCAGTACCATATACTAGTGCTGCATTTTGCAATGGCGAGAGAAGAGCATCTGTTTTGACGTGCTGTGTTTATTTTCTTACTCGAATATTTCGCACTCAGGAGGCAGGTGGCAGTGCAGGAGGTGCGCAAAATTATCATAAGATGTCACGTAACTTCGTTCTGCTACGATAGCAACAACGCGTGATATCGCTCGATGCTCGCCCTAGAGGCTTGCCAAGGGCAGCATTACGTATTGCTCGCGTAGCTAGGGAAACTCTGTCGACATACCATAACTTTTTCTGCAGCCATACATGACAAGTTTTTTATGTTGGTGTTAAAGAATGTTTGTTCGGTGTGGTACTAGAAACGATGTTAAGAATTTAGCTGCGCGTGGTGGATAGGCTATGGCAGAGAGCTGGGGCTCTTCTATGCCGTGATTTGCTGCGCATTGCTCATGGTGCCCTATGCCCAATATTGCTGTACTTCCTCGCTGAATCTCAAAAAAATTCTCTCAAGGTTTTAATTCATGGAGTACAGCTTTGTCGAAGCTATTCATATTATTATCGAAAATGCATTTGTAGTGTAACAGTGTACCGTATGCACTATTTCTGATACGAATAAATTCCCGAGGGTATCGTATACAGGTACGCGACTAGGCACTTAATATGGTTTTCGGGACATTTTTTGTGCTTGGCATTGTACCGTATATACAATGTGTTGGAAAATTCAGTGCAAATATTTTAACCACAAGTAAAGTCATCATGGCCGTACCCTGTGATGTATTTTTTTTGGCAAAATTCAGCTTTTACAAAAAAAATTGCAGCACCGAATTTTTATTCACAAAAACAATTTTCGCTGTAAAAAATTCAATTTTGAAACGATTTGGACGAAAATTGGTAGTAAACTAAACCATCTAATGCTCTATGCGCCCATGTTGTCAAAATTTGAAAAAGTTTAAAATAACTGGGAAATGACATTCAAATTCAAAATAGGCGACACAAATTAATAGTCCCTTGTGAAAAATGAGATTCCTACGATGAAAGCCCATTTCAAGACCTTTCAGATGATGTATTGCATAACAAAAAATAATCAGATTAAGTGAATTTGCGAGGAGGAAAACTGATGTAAGTTCACCAGTATTGACGCGCACCTGCATGTTGCCCTGTCACTGCACCAGATAGGCATGACTAGACGAATCTTCAAGGATGCAGTTAAGTACGGTAATTTTACTACGTTTGAGAAAGATTTTTTTGGATAAAACACAAGTTGTACTATTGAGAATTAATAAGCATGCTGAAATTCACATACATTATGTTTGGGCAATCTTTTACTTTAGGGACGACGTTTTATTTTCGTTATTTTTGGTCCGTTGGTTATGAAACTCGCACAGTCTACGTAAAATTGAATTTAAAGCACATTTTATTCATGATAATTTTTCGATTGTCGCAATAGTTTTTGAAGCAATGTTGATATGTTACCCCCTTTTTTTACAATAGCAAGCTTACGTGACGTGCAAGGCTGGCCCGGCGCTGCCACTCTTGGCAGTTGATCGGTGATCAGTGTACAGACGTTAGGTTAGGTTAGATATGGTTTGGTTTGTTTAGCTGAGCTAGGTTAGGTTCACAGCTATTTTACTTTTCAAGATCGTTTAGTGTACCAACAAACATTGCTATACGTCCAGAGGCTATCATTATCGACATTTTTTCAAAAACTGCGAGAATCGAAAAATTTTCATGAATAGGCCTAAAATGTTCTTCAAATTAAATTTTACGTATACTGTGCGACTTTCATAACCAACGGACCAAAAATAACGAAAATAGACTGTCGTTCGTAAAGTAAAAGATTGCCTAAACATAATGTATGTAAATTTCACCATGCTCAATAATAGCTGTAAATAGTACAATATGTGTTTTATCCAAAAATCTTTCCCCGAACAACATCTTAGCTCCCCACATATTGAAATAAAAATAATTGTTTTAATTTGATAGGTTACATTAGATATTTTATACTACTGAAGATGGCAGCCATTCCCGAAACATTAAGTTTTATGTGATTAGGCTAATCGACTTAATATTTGAAAGTTAAACCTGTTCAGTTCAGACGGCAACATTTATATAGCTACGCCCCAAAACAGGTGGAAGACTGTCTCCTCAGTGTGTAAACAAAAAACACTAAAGTTTACTTGGGCAGTTAGATGGTGTGGGGAATGATTTCTTCTGTGCAGGAGTTGGCCCCATCATCTGAATTATGGCGAAATCACTGCTGAAATTTATAAGTTGCTTTTTCAGCAGAATGTTGTACGAAACTCGTGCCTTTAGCCCTTAATTGTAAATACCCTATTTTCATGCAGGACAACGCACCTGCCATAAGACTAGAAAGTTATGGCCCTTATTTTTAAGATGAAGGAAGTGCGCTGATGAACTGGCCAGCCCAGAGCCACGACTTGAACCCTATAGGAGAGAGGGCTCGGGAAACAAAGCCACAAAATCAAAATCATTTATGGGATTTACGAGAAGAAAAATGGGAGAGGATAACTGTCGATTTGTGCATGATATTAATTAGGTCATGTCATCCAGTAATAATTACGGGAGAACCAGACAGATATAGGAAGAAAAAGAACGCGCGTGAAATGACATGTTTTTCGGAGCAAGCAGCCTCAGCGCTCGCTGCTCGCTTTCCTGCATATTATTTTTTAGCTTATATATGTTACCTATCAGATACAGTCAGGAAGTACCGTAAAATGGGGTGACTTCGGACGGGGGGTGACTGCGGACAGTTCAAGAAAAAGATTGGACAATGAACATCCAAGCAAATGCTATAAATAGTGTAAGGAAACTACTGCTCATGAATGAAAGATTAATACCTGAGCAATCTTAGATAGATGTCTTGGGGTCCTGCAATAAGGCTTTGTACATGAAAAAAAAAAAAACAATGTAAGGAGTGGTAAACCATCAATTTTTTTCCTATCAAAAAAATTTCACCGGGGCAGAAAAATTGTTGCAGTCACGAGTGAAAGTGAGCATACCACCATCTATGGCAATCAATATGATGAGCTTCCACTTCGAGACATTTTACAGTTTGTTTAAAAATATGTCTATTTGAGTGCTCAAAAAATTATCTTTGTGTCTTGTTTTTTGTGGGGTGACTTCGGACGCCCGTCTGTACTACATCGTATTGGCATGTGGAGTTAACTACCAATCAAAGGAACGTAATGATGTCTAGAATGTTAGTCAAACATGTCATGTCCTTTGATTCTAACCTGGAAATAAGAACATGAATATTAAATACAGTATTATTATTAATAAAAACACGATGCATGTGTGACAATAAAATGCATAGCTGCAATGAGGCAGCCGCAAGAGGCGTGTGAAACTGTGACAAATGGAACTATCTGTCACAGCCTGTCAGGACACTCGATAACTCATATCATTAATCAAGCTAAGCGCCGCGAGTGAGACCTGAAACTTGAGAGTGCAAGGATCGTATTACAGAAGCTTGCCTTTGTCCTGTTGGGCAGGTAGCAGCCGTGGGATACGACTATGAACTCCGCATTACGTTGCTGTTGGTCGCACGCGTTTGAAGCACAACGAGAACCGTTCCTACGTACCGTATCCTAAAATGAAGCATTCATGGGAACCACGACAGCGGTTGTAGCTCTCGCAATTGCCGTGGTCGCAATTCCAGTAGTTCCAGTTGCGGTTACAGTCGGTAGTTGTTTTCAAAAGGCCAAGTTATTGTTCGCAGCAACCCCGCCGTGTCCGGGAGCGGCACAGGGTGGTCAGGAAACCATTATCCACAGCAAAATGAATGGGTTTCTGAAGTCGGCCCACCCCTGTCCGAAGCCACCACCCCCACCCCTGGTGTGGCTTCGGACACTTTTTAACCAGTAATATCTCTAAAATTTCCCGGTGTAGATTTTTTGTTTCATTGCTTACGTATCGGCGCCCCATTTGACTGTCGATAAAACTACTAACTTTCCCTCCAGCACAAATAATGAAGAAATGGCACTGTAAAAACCCTTCATTTTGTCCGAAGTCCCCCCATCTTACGGTACTAGTACTACGTTCTATAAGATAGGTAAAGCACTTCAATATTGATCTATTTTATAATTCTGCTTGAGGCTCCATCCATCCGTCCATCCCTGTTATGTACGTAACGCGTTTCACTATTAGCTAGGGGAAAATTTAACTTGCAAGAGGCTCTGGTTTACGCTGGTACAAAGTTCAACTATAGTTGTTTTCTTTAGCGATTCTTGGCTTTGGTTTAATTTATCGACGGCAGAGGTGTACAACTTTAGCCTGGCCACCAACAGCGATGAACGCTTCATATTTTCGCGCATCATAATTTTTACTCTTCGTATGTACTCGGATGATACGGGTCTCAGAGGTCGAAAACGGAGCTTGGCTCTCTAGAATTTCCGTTATCTCATGCGTTTAGTAGCTCTTCTCATTCCAGCTTCTCAGTCGATGCACGAGTTCCTTTAAATTAAACGTTGATATATTTAAAACGCAGGTTTCCAGTCTACGAACATCTTAATGTGGGAGATAGTTCTGAAAGTCTTCTGGGTTTTTTATTTTCTAGAGGGCCCAGCTGTCAAAAATGACGGCAAAAATTTTGTGATTGAGCTTTTTATTGTTCTGGTTCCCAGTATAGGTTTTACCAGGTACTGTATTACAAGTCTCATCCCTGCTGGCCTGATCTTCCATTAGTGGAACGCAAGCTATACGACCATGACTGTTGCGATAGCAAAATATCCTCCCTGCTAGATAAGGAATGAATATCAGCATGGAATTGATCAAGCGTTAAGTTGCACTGCACTAAGAAAATATAGTTCCAGTCAAAAGAATTCACTGGAAATGCCCAGTGCTCACCGTATTGTGGATACTGATTGTTGAACCTCCAGCGTCGAAATTTGGCTGCGATATAACTTCAATATAAAAAGGCGTTTGCTCAGCGAGCAGATTCTACTACTTCGATATAATTCAGCAGTGAAAGCGGGGATCCAAAGGCCGGAAATCCAGAGCTATTTTTGTCACCGGTACTACAAGAGCTCAAATTGCATGGTATCTCTACTGTTTTTTCAGTACATGAATTTTCTTCTATTAAGCTCTTAACTGCGTGACGGAGAGACGGACCAACATTGGTGCAAGCAAGAGAGCAAGCAAGCAAGCAAGCAAGCGACCAACATCTGTGTTTTATTATATGTATAGCTAGTGGATATTTTACCCGAAGCTTTCGGACCATTAAACGTTGCCCGTCTTCAGGGGAACAAAATTTTAAAATATTCAAAATCAGAGCTCAGAAAGTACATAAGAGTCGTATCCTGGCTACCGACTAGAAAAAAAAAATACTTTGAATATCAGCTGCTTAATATATCTGATGTGCACAAAGCATCAGATATCCTGCTATTTGGGTTTGATGGTATGCTCAGCTTCCATTGTTCAGCCTTGAAATGTCGGTAGTTAAAGGTTGATTGGTCTTTTCTTGCATCAAAAACCTAGAAAACTTTCAAAACTCTTTCAATATGAATATGACTGGGTGTCATCATATATTCTAAGATATACGTGAACTTGATATAAATAAGCATCCGTGCAAATATAGCCGCAAATTTCAATGCAAAAATTCTTGTGAATTTCTGCTTATTTTCATTCGTTTATGAATTGCACCACTTGAAAAAAATTCGGCAACTGAGACAGCTCTTGCAAAGAAAGGCAAACGGAAAAGAGATATCAAACAGCAACTGCATTGTTTTACCTTAGCCGTTAGCTAGGCCTTCGGGACTTAGGTACCTATGTCATCTGTGTCCACTTTGCTCCTTCCGATTTCATATTCCTTCTGATATTACTTTCGTCTGTTTTCCCTTTTCTTTCTCAACTGACTGTTCTCATGAGCGTTAATCCTGTGTGGGAACACCCTCGGGCATGGGTTCCCCGTGACTATCGACATACTATATGTTCCTTCCTTTTTTCTCTTAGAAACGCTTAGTACTTATTTAGGCAGGCTTAAGAGGGAGCTTCAGTGAATTTTCGGCCATTGCTTTCTTTAACAAATTCGGCACTTAATAGCTCGAGATTAACTCAAGCGATTTTCATAAAATTGCATCACATGTAATATCAACATCAGAACAAGCGATCCGCTTGGAGAATGACGGGAAATTCGTTGAATATAACTAGAAATATGGAATATAAAGTTTGAGGGCCTGACGGTTTTTCTTGTAACCGCTTTCACTACGGGGGAAGTTCCGACAGATGGAAGTTTCATACAAGGCCGGATAGCTCGATTGCTCTACTAGCCTTTAGAAGTGTTTTCATCTTTTAATAGCCACGGATTAAGGTCGTTTTTTATTAACATCTACATACAAAATGAGCGATGCTAGCTGGGGGAGTCCCGCAGACTTTCGTAGCGCTGAACTCGCGTGCCCACCGCAGGCACCACGGGAGGTCATTAGCACGTTTCTCTTGCGGTTTGGCACAGTGGGGTAGGTGGGGGGCTGGTAAGGAAGCTAAGACTCAAGAATCATGTTCGTCAGGTTTATACACAACTTTGCATGCTTATGTTGCATATATGTTCATATGCATCTATGCAAGACAAATACTCATATATTTTTATGTATGAGTATAGATGCTGTATATTAAATGTGTTTAGTGGCATATTGTGTGTATATCTTGTGCATATGTATTATTTTAAGTAAAAAAAATATATATATTAAAGAAAGTACACTTATATGTGTGTTATATATTATTAAATTAATTGTCTACGTTCATTTTTACTTGTCCGTCTGTTAGTTAGTTATTTAATTGAAACGACCGTGGCGCCTTCATCAGTATTAGGTGGAGGAAAATATGGGAATCTTTGAGGTATCTTTGATACGATCCGTGAAGTGATGAATACAACAACGAGGCAAGTTAAAATTGAGGCTTTTACGTCTCGCATGTCTGAGATAAAAGATTTGCTGCCTGACTTGAAATATTTTTCATTCATCGTATGCATGAATGGTTCGTGGGCATCATAATTGAAGAACATTGCTAATAACATTTTAAATTGGTTCTTTCTTGCAACACCAAAATCCAATCATTTGTGCCCTTCCACAGTGTTCAAAGTTTCAGGAATTTATTGAAGATCCGTTCATAATTTTTTGGATTATGCTGCTAAGAAACCTTTTGACAAATATTGCTCAAAATCACGAGCAGACCCATCTATCATCACCAAAATTTAATCATTTATATCTTTTAAGATTACAAACTACTCCTATAAATTTCATAATGATCCATTCATATTTTGTTTACTTATTGTGCGAACAAGCATTAAGCTAAGAACAACGACAAACTAACGCGCAAACAAACCAATCATTACAAAAATTTTGTCATTAACTCTTCGTGATATACTGTAGCTAAGAACTTGTGTTAATTTTATAAAACTCCCTAAGTATCTTTTTCAGTTATAGTATTAAGAAAAATGAGGCAAACAAACTATATATAATGGACGGAGTTAATCATCTGTTCCTCCTAACATACCTAGTCATCTTTGTAAATTTCGTCAAAATCCGTTCATAACTTTTTGAGCTATATAGGTGACAGACTGAATAACAGACTAAGAGATAAAACAGACAGACAAGCCCGATGAAAACATGACTCTATTAGCGGAGATGACTTGAGCACTCTGAGAGCGCATACCTCCGCCAAGCAAGGCAAAAGTAACGAAATATTCAAAGTGGTACTGAGACCATAATGGTCTCTCTATCAACACCAACATCTAATCATTTGTGCATATCAACGATATATAACAGCTTAATTATTATATTTTTTTGAAGACCCGTTCGTGTTTTTTCAGTTATACCGTACAGCTAACAAACATTTTAACAAACATTAGCCAAACGCACAAACAGATCAACACATTATCATCAAAATTTAGTCAATAATTTTATTTATTATTTGCAAACAAACATGAAATAAAACTCAGAGACGAGCGGAGCAGCCTTTTCAGTAATCGTAGTGATTAAATTGAGCATCATTCTTTTTTACCCTCGATGATGGGTTAAATTTATCATGGGTCATAGAAAACCATGGCTTTGCTGGGCGGAGGTATGCGCTCTAAGAGTGCTCTAGTTTTGTCGAGTTTCCCATCGATCTCTTTGTCTGTCAAGAAGATAACTCAAAAAGTTATGAACTGATTTTTGTAATATATATAGGGTTGATCTTATGTTTGTCACGATAATAATCCCAAAGTTGTGAGCATTTTTTCTTATTCACAGGAATTGTTAGTTGCTAAATTGTGGTTCTAATCAAAAGGAAATCATAGATTCAGAACCAAGTTGAATTTTTCGTTGATGTTGAATTACTTGGCTGAGGTATGCGCTCTCAGAGCGCTCTACTCAGCTCTTCGGTCTATGGGGGGCACTTTGGGAGAAGAAAGAGAGAGAAGCGAGGAAGACCACATAAACTGAATTCGGATATATTTACACTATTTATATCATATAGAGTGGGAAACGTTTCACAACCCATTATTAATTCTCTTATTATCAGGTACATTTTCATAATACTGTACTATGTACTGAAATACAGCTAAATACAACAGTAATTACAACAGATTTTATGAAAATCTCTGTAAATACGAAAAGCAACGCGCTACTGTATGCTGGGATTGTCTCCCGCGTGCAAGTGGCAAATTTCATAGTCACAAATTTTCTGTCATAAAAAGAAACAATGGTTCCACTGCTACATTCGTATCTGCAAAAATTTTACATTAAACTAATTCGCATGTGGCAGGAACACAGAGTATAGATTTTATGACACTATTTTTTTCAACGGTGTAGTACTCATACATATATGACTTCTTTTGTATCAACACAAAAATGTTATGAATTGTGTCTTTTGACGTTGATAACAGCTTCTGTAATTTTTTAAGATCCATTCTAAACCTCTGAGTTATTTTTCTGGTAAGTATTCAGAGAAACAATAAAACACAAAAACAGCCCACCCGATCATAACCAAAATTTAACCACACATGTCTATCAACATTAGCAACAATTCTTGTAAAATTCATAAAGATCTGTAGATAAATTATTGAGTTATTTGCTAATAAACATAAAATCAAATACTGAGATAAAGAGACAAACCTACTGACAAATCGTCACGAAAATTTGTTCATTTACTCTCCATAACATACATAACAACTTGTACAAATTTCATATGGCTTTAAAAAACTTGAAGCAGACAAACAAACAGATGAACGGTCTTCACCAAAAGTAAATCATACTACTAGCATAACCAACATTATCTATAAATTTCGTTGAATTCCTTTCGAAATTTTTTTCAGTTATGTTTCCGAGTTGGTAACATCCGCTTTTGCATCCGCGGTTCTGTTAAATCCGCTTAAAGATCCGCATCCGCGGATGTCCAAAAAATAACATCCGCCCCATCACTAGCTACCTCCGCCAAGGAGGTTATGTTTTCCTCGTGTTTGTCTGTCTGTCTCTGTCTGTTTATCTGTTTGTGTGCTTGTCTGTCACCAAGATAACTCAAAAAGTTATGAACCGATTTGGATGAAATTTACAGGGATTGTTTGCTATGTTAGGAGGAAAAGATGATTAACTTTTGGTGAAAATATGTCTATCCGTTTGTTTGTTTGTCTGCCTCATTTTTCTCAGTGCCATAACTCAAAAAGTAGCTAATGGATGGATTTTGATCAAATTAACATGAGTTGTTAGGTATATAACAAAGAGTAAATGACCAAATTGTGGTAATGATCCGTGTGTTCGCTTGTCAGTGTTTTTAATTTTATGTTTGTTAGCACAATAACTCAAAAAACAATGAACGGATCTTTATGTAATTTATAGGGGTTGTTAGTAATGTTAAAATACATGAATGATTAAATTTTGGTAGAAATCGGTTTGTTCGTTTGTATGTTTGACTCATGTTTGGCATTACGTTTTTTAGCAGAATAACTCAAAAAGTTATGAACGGATCTTCAAGAAAATTGCACAAGCTATTATTTCTATCAAAAGGCACAAATGATTAGATTTAGGAGTTTTTACAAAGAAAACAATGGTTTCAGAGTCAATTTGAATATTTTGCTACCGTTGCCTCACATGGCGGAGGTATGCGCTCTCAGAGTGCTCTAGTTCTTAAATATCAGTTCATCACTTTTTGGGTTATGCTGCTAACAAGCATTCTGATAAACAAGCAATGAGACCAATCGATCATCACCAAATTTAATCATTATTGTCTATCAACATTGATAACAATTCCGATGACTTTCATAAAACTCCGTTCATGACTTTTTGTGTTATTATGGTAACAGGCATAAAATCAAACACAGAGTCCAACAAACGAATAGATATCATCACAAAACTTGGTGTTTTCTTTTCGTAATGTACCTATAAACTCATGCAAATTTCGTAAAAATGCTTCCATTATTTTTTGATTTATGGCACTAAAAAGGGGTTGACAAACAAAGAGACAGATGAATGGATTTTCTCCGAAAGTTAATTTTGTTTTTCCTAATATACCCAACAATCCCCAGAAAATTTTGTAAAATTCGTCCATAACTTTTTAAGTTGTCTTGGTGACAAAACAAACAGAAATACAGACAAAATTGACGAAAGAATAACCTCCTAGGCGGAGGAAATAAAAGTACAAAAATTTGCAGTTAAGAGCTAAGACGATTTTTCATAGGAGATATGAAGTAATTTTCTAGAATGCTGTACTGTTATGATCGAAGACAAGAAAAAAATAATTCAAAATTTTCACTGAAGCGAGAATTAAAGAGGAGTTTCAGCAATGATTCTTATTTTAATGAGATTATGTAAAGAATATGTGTAAAACTGCTTTTCTTGAAGCACATTTTCCTTTTCAGATCAATAGTAAGAAACTCCTAGGGGTACCAGAAAAACCGGTCCCGTTTATGTTAGGAATAATAATTGACATAAAAATTACTGACAAGTCTTTATAGCTCAACAAAATAGTCGGCATCATCAGATATAAACCATGGACTTTCTCTTGGTCCCACTGGTGAACAATGTAGGATGTAATGAAAGAAAATATGAAGGCTGTACTGAAGCAAATAATAGAGAAAATGTAGCAAGTAATGAGAAAAGAAGAAAGTTGTAGAGGAATACTGAAGGCAGTGAGGAGGAATGAAATGATGTACGTAATGGCAGAAGTAACTGAGAAAACAATGAAAGAAACAAAGAGCTACAGGAAGTGATGAGGTGATTACAAGATGAAAAGGTGCTGAAGAAAGTCATGAAAAAAGAAACTAAGGGAGTAACGTAAGGAATAACGCCGTAAGTAACAAAAGAGCAACGTATAAAGTAACGAAAGATATAATGAACGATACAGTGAATGAAGTATAGGAGTAATATATTTATTTATAGTAATATCCTTAGACACAATATGAAGTAAGGGTTTCATTTCAACTTTGCCACTTCAATATATAAACTGCTTTATTTCAAATTTTGTGTAAGGGGGTATCTTATTTCTACACTATTTCTTATGAAAGGCCATATATAAGTTTCCGTTTTTTCCTGTGCTCTGTTGACACATTAATGCACGAGTATATGTTTATAGGCATCTAGCCGCTACACATTGTATGGCCTGAGCGCTCTGTAGTATGGAGCGGCCAACATGACATGTGGTAACAGCACGCGATATCCTACTAATTAACTGCTCCGCATGTGGCACGCCTGAAGAGGAAGCGTCGTAGCCAGCAAAACCACGGCTGTAATGGATACTTTGGGGCTATGCACCGGGCGACAGTGTGCTGGTTTAACACCACACATGAACTCTCCTTCATTTAGATGTTCGGGCATGGCTGAGGTTCCCTCTTAACCTAACTTATGCTACTGCTACTACTACAAAAACGCTTATGATAAATCAGTCAGTTCTGAACGCATTCACGGTAAGTAAAAAAAAGAAAATAATAGGAAAATTCAGCAGATCCCTTAGTTAAATGTGTGATAAAAAATCATTAAGACCGAAGTGAAAACTAGGTATTGAGAAAGTGGATGCAAACGCAAATTTGAAAAATACAGCATAAAGCGTGAGTTGAAAAGATTGAAGAGCATTACGAACTGAAGTTACCTCCGAATCGAGAGGCCAAACAAAACATATACAAGAGGAAAGAAAACCCCAGGAACAAAATACTGAATCCCGTGTGGTCACATGAGATGGATGTATTATGATCACAATGAAATAAGTGCCAATAGATACAAGAAAGCATTGCTAAATAATATATTATAGTTTCTTTGCATCATCTGCAAGCGTTACTCTGTACGATTAATTTGGCGTTATTTTAGTCGATAGGAGTAAGAGTAGACGAACTACGACTTATCAGAAGTAGTTCGCCATGGGTTGCTTGACGTGCTTTTCTTTAGACGGAGGGGGTTATGTTTGCATATCTGGATGAGGTCGAACTAAGAAAGATAGTAATAGCGTAGCTTAGGAATGGCACATAATAAAAATTAAAGATATCCATTAACCGTGGAATTTCCACGGGTCCCGCTAGCCATCCAATAATTTCAGCTACCTGGTCCGAAAAAAAGTCATTTCACGCGCTTTTTTGTTCTTCGGATGTCTGTCTGGTTCTCCCATCATTATTACTCCCTGGGTCATGTGACCGACGATGCAGGGAAGTTATTGAAAATAAGAGTGTGTTCGCAAAATATTAGATTTTGTTGCTATTTTGTACACAATCGCTTATATCCACCATCGTTCCTTAACTTTTGGCTAGGTTCGAGTTCTTTCGTATCTTTTTAGCCTAATTTTTTTAGGAAAAGCTTAAGACCTATGTAAAAATCTTGTAGCTTTGTAATAAATTTATACATTATGACCTTATTTTGATTTAGTAAAAATTTTATTACGATTCATTTCTTACTTTCTACGTAATCAACTGATTTATGTCGGTGTTGTTTCCGTTCTTTATGGGCGCTACTGTATTTCTTGATGAGAGTAAATTCTCACGGCAGTGTTTCATTATTACATCAGCGTAATATGCCGACATCCGCTCGTCAGCGCTTCTGCAAGGAAACTTTACAATTGTCAGCAAAAGCTCTCAACAGTCAGTCGTGATGACGTAAACCCTGCATAGCTGCACTGGAGGCCGTCCTTCTGTCCTTTGTGGTAGGTATGGAGAAGCCGCGCTCGCCCCCTGCTCATGACATGCATGCATAGCCTATATAGGAAAGAGCTGGAGGCCGTCCTTCTGTCCCTTGTGGTAGGTATGGAGAAGCCGCGCTCGCCCCCTGCTCATGACATGCATGCATAGCCTATATAGGAAAGAGGGAAAAGACAGCTGTAACCTGGTGTTGACTACATACGAGGGCCCTAGAGAGGCTACAACAATAGGGGCGTAAGCGACAGGTTTTTTTTCAAAAGTAGTTTTTGCACCATCGGATAGTAGGTACAGGTTGAGATTCGTCGTTCTGTGAAGTCAGAAAGACGTAAATCGGAGTAGAAATGGTTTATTTCTACTCAGATTTACGCCTTTCTGACTTCATAGATTACGACAGGTCTCAACCTGTGCCATCTGATGGTGCAAAAACTACCGTACTTTTGTAGAAAAACCTGTCACTTACCCCCTCTTGTTCTAGGGTCCTCGTAAACAGTATGTTACCTTTATAAATTATGCAAATACAATTTTTTTTACTTTATTTTTCAATATAAGTGTCTAACTTTGAAATATCAGTATTAACTGTATGTATGGCTATGTTGCAACTGTAAACAGCACTTGATAAATAAATATGTAGCCATTTGCTAAGTTTATCATACAGTATGCTTATTTACGAGTTTTTTACTGCTACCTCAGATTATATGATACAGCAAGTTGATACAACCATCATAAAAAATAAATACAAGTGAACAAGAATATCTTTATTAAATGTACAAAACCAAGAAATTAATAAATTATAGCCAGAATAATTCAACAAACACTGAAATAAGTGCTCAGTAGTGGTGAACATAAGTTAATTTTGCGCATGGCAACCTCCATTTCTCATGATTTTTATAAGGCGATTATCAACAGACTTTGTCAAGTTTGATATTTTAAATGGTGGAATAGAATCTGCAGCTGTTTTTACTGTATTCTACAGGCTTAATTTGCTCGAAAAACTGCCGACCACCTTCATAGACTTTCCTTTTGCTCATTGCCCAGAGGTTCTCAATGGGATTTAAATCGGGGCTATTCGCTGGCCAGGTCATAATTCTTTTTGATATAAATCCACCATCCGCAAGCCTGTTAGCAGTGTACCGTGCTCGGTGTGAAGGAGCGTTATCGTGCTGAAATACCAATTTGGATCTGCGTGCGAAAGTCTGCTCATCAAGCCATGGAATCAAGTTGGTTTCAAGAAACTGGTAGTTCCTTTCTGCATTAAATTTAACTCTTTCTGCCACTTCAAATGGACGAATAAGGGTGTCACCTAGTATCCCGTCCTAAAACATTACACCTCTGCCTCCTTGTTGACGTGTAATCCGTGTCTGTTGAGGTCGGTCACGGAGGACCAGACGCCCATCCATCTGATCCATCAAGTGAAGAGTGGCTCTGCCTTCGTCAGTAAATATGACATTGGAGAAATCAGTTTTCATGTTCTCTTCAACCCATTTGACCCTATTTTCTTTGAGTTTTTGTTAGAAATGATCGTTTAATTTCCTTTTCACTTTCCCTAGCTTCTGCAGAACCTCATCTCTTGTCTTTCTGCTTAGTATTGGGGCTCCAGCGTCTTCAAATATCGCCTTACACGTGGAAAGTTGTTTTCTAGCCATAGAAACCTTCAAATGTTGCATATCCCGAGCGGTCATTTTATTCGTAGAGGCTCTATCCGGAGTTTTCCAGTTGACCTCACTTTCAATTTTATGAGCCTTAATTTTCGGTGATCACGCTGTAATTCCTTGGCAACTTCGAGTGTTGTCTTACCAGAAGCCAATAACGAGGTCACTTTGATCTTTTCTTCACTGGTTAGACCGCTTTTCTTGCCCATGTTGACCAGAGTGATGTTGCATAATCTGGCGTAATAACAGAGCCCCGTGTGATAAGCAAATGTTGCCAAAACGTGGGAAATGGTTCCGTTTTATTTTTCTCTAGCTAGTTTTCCTAGTTACAACAAACCTGTGAACTAAGCTACTATTACATTTTAGCTAAATGTTTGAAACTTTTCTTGAAAAATAAGTAAAAAAATTGTATTTGCATAATCAAACTTAGCACACTGTATTATGATATGACCTAATGGACCCGTGCGTGAAAAAATTCACGCAACAATAGATATATAGGGCCTAAATTTGCTTAATATAATACGATGCGGAATCTTCTCGTCTTTGACTTGCTTCTTCATCATAAAAAGTTTGTCATAACATTTCTTCATTGAATGTACTTTCCTTACTAAAATACATATATAGAGGAAAACGCTACGACGGCCAACTCAAATTAGCGTAAGAGATACGTGCTTTCTACTGAGCAGTGCACTTCAATACGTCTTCAGCACACTCCTTCCCTCCCTTACATAACATGAAAAAAAAAAAAAAGAAAACTTTATTAGTAAGCGCTGAAACATCACTGAATTTCATTTCCGCTGCGTATCAAGAATACACAGTGAAATAGCTTCAGCATAACAAAATTTTCGCGTCCAAGAAGTTGGAATAAATAATTACTACGTCTGCTGTACCGGAAAAAAATGGGTTTTCTACGCTTCGCTGATTTACTACAAAATGTGTACGTTGTAAACCAAAAGAAAATGTAATTTCGATGTAGAGTAAAGTAATGAATATCAGGCTCCACGGGAACGGCAAGAGAACTTGGAAGAGCAAGAACTACATTCATTATTACTAACGATTAACAATATTCTTTGCCCGCAGTCGATATATATTGCTTCTAATGAATATGGAGGTCTGTATCCAAGATACTCGAGGGTGGCATATAACTTGGACTCGGGGAAAACTTGTTCTGTTGAAAGCAAAACCCAAAACGGAGAAAACCATTTGCTGCCAAGAAATCGTTGATTTTACTCTCGTGCTGACCGCTGAAGAATATCTTACCATTTGCCTCGATAATTATACAGTCAAAATAAGACGATCTGTGTAAACTAAAGGCGGCTGAAGTTTGGATGGAGAAGACCTCAGAAGAGAGTACACATCACGATGGAAGAGATTGTTTAGAGAAACTGTATGCATCTGCATCGAGTGAACTTCAAATTTGTCAAAGAAAGACCGGAATCAGATATCCTTTTCGAGTGCCATCACCAGGAACCTGGAATATTTTCTACCTATCAGCTTCCTATGAAGCTTGGCAGGATCAGTAGTTTTTAGCCGATGATTAAACTGATGAAGCCGGGAAGGCCAGAGCTAATTTTTGCCTATCTATTTCGTCAAGAGCGTGACACGAAACCTACGAATAAATAAAAATATATATACATATAAACACCCGACGGTCATTCTTAGTATTAGTATGTATATGAATATGTATATACACACTGGTCTTTATATACTAGCTGGAACCTGTGAAAGTTTCATCAAACAAAAGTACATAAGGTTCTTCACTGATATCCAAGATCCGTATCATGCATACGAAGTGTGAAAATATATTCCAAATTAGACAGCAAAGCTTCTTCCTATTACCTGCAAGCAGGAGCAGCTTAAAAAAAATAAAATAAAAAATGAAAACTTTGCTTTCGTTCTTCTCTGTGGAGATGGTATCCAAGATACCCTAATTTTCCTCTATCTAATATTGAAGCGTCACCGTCGAACTATATATATAACAAGCTGACGGAAGGACAAGTAAAACTAGAGTACGCTCAGAGTGCATACCCCCGCCAAGCAAGGCAACTGAAACGAAACATTCAAATTTATTCTGAAGCTATAATTTCCTTTGCATCGGCGCCAAAATCTAATCACTTGTACCTTTTGACAATAATAATAGCTTGTGTAATTTTCTCGAAGATCTTCTAGACTGATAACTTATCGAGTTATTCTGCTAACAAACATTCAGACAAACATTAGTCAAGTACGCAAACAAACCAACTGATCATTACTAAATTTTAATAATTTATATCTTTCATCATTCCAAACAATTCCTGTAAATTTAATGAAGATCCATTTGCAGCTTTTTGATTAATTTTGCTAACAAACAAAAATTCAAACACAGAGACAAATGAACCGACACATCGTCACAAAAATTTGATCATTTACTCTTCGCATTATGCCAAACTTTTCAGGTAAATTTCATGAAAATCGGTCTATAATTTTTTGAGTTAGGAAGAAAAGAAAAGAGAGAAAAGAAAAAAAAAGACAGGCAAACAAAACAAACGGATAAACGGATCTTTCTAACATAACAATCCAACAATCCCTGTAAACTTTTTTGTGAAGAACCGTCCATAACTTGATGGGTTATCTTGGTGACAGACAGATAGACAGACAAACATAGGTAGCTACTCGATGAAATCATACCCTCCATGGCGGAGGAATTCTATTATACGCTATGGTGTTTTGATAATTGGTGTAAATTTATTGGCCTACTAGAGTACCCATGCTGTCAAATATGACGAGTAATTTGAGGTGACACTTCGTCCTTGGTCACACTTTCGTTTGTAACATGCTTGCGAAAAGTGCAGTGCACCTACAACTCAAATTATCATTAAAGATGAGCGTGTTAATAGGTAGGTATGCTCTTCGCTCATACAACATTGTATTATACTAGTTCAACATGCATTACCATTCGGGGCATAGGGCTATGTTATTTTGGCAAAAAAAAAAAATTTCGGCCTCACACATGCATTCATTTTTCATCTTAGCAGATCTTAAGATCTTCCGGTAAAGCTCCATCGGTTAAAGCTTTCACTGAACTGCATCAACCAGAGGCTCTTAGATATTTTCGAGCCTTGTAAACATACAAATAATTTGCTGTTGAACTAAATGTAACTTTCGACCCAATTGTAAGGTCAACCGGAACCTAGTCTCCATCCCGTCTTTGCGAATATTGTAAACGAGTTTCCTAAGTTATAAATGGCATTTGCTGGAAAGTACGCATCAGCAATATTGTGTAGACCTCTTATCTTGCTTGTCTGCCCATAGGAATCTAAGCTTTTTTTCAAGTAGTAGCCTAATGTCTTGCTACTTAAACTTGGGTTATACTATCTCATAAGTTTTGTATTTAAGTTTAAATAAAAATGAAATCGTAACGACGTTCCTTCACCACTGTGGACTGTAACCTGAACCTATTTACTCGGCATTGAAGTTCCCCCTCACAACCAAGTACGGCGACGAACTCCATTAGAACTCACGCACGCTGTTTAAAATATTACAGAACGCTCTCGCTTAAAGTTCACGTGAGCGGCACATTCCTCCCTTCTCTTAAGTGACCTGCAAATAACGGAGTTTTTACTGGCAGGCTGTCAAGCATCACTAAATTTATATTTCAGCTGCGTATTCTCTAAACGCAATAATGAAACCTCCTTGAATCGAATTTTTCGCTCAGTTGTAAAGCTGTTTCGTCAGAGAAAGAAAACAGTTGGAACTAGAGCACTCTGAGAGCGCATACCTCCGCCAAGTGAGCCAACGGTAGCAAAAATTCAAATTGGCTGTGAAACAATAATTTTCTTCGCATAAACTCCAAAATCTAATCATTTGTGCCTTTGTATATTAATAACGGCTTGTTTAATTTTTTTAAACATACGTTCATAACTTTTTGAGTTATAGACTACTGTTATCAAACGGTATGACAAATATGAGTCAAACATACAAACGAATCAACCGATCTGCACCAAAATTTGATCATTTATGTCTTTCACCATTACTAACAACTCCTATGAATTTCATAAAAATCCATTCATTATTTCTTTAGTTATTGTGCTAACAAGCATAAAATAAAAAACAGTGACAAACGAACGAACGAACCAATGGACCATTACCAAAATTTGGTCATCTACTCTTTGTTATATTCCTAACAACTCATGTTAATTTAATCAAAATCCATTCATAACTTTTTGAGCTATGACATCGAGAAAAATGAGGCAGACAAACAAACAAACGGATGGACATATCTTCACCAAAAGTTAATCATCTGTTCCTCCTAACATAGATAGCTACCTAACAATCCCTGTAAATTTCATCCAAATCGGTTCATAACTTTTTGAGTTATCTTGGTGACAGACAGACAGACTTAGAGATAGACAAACACGACGAAAACATAACCTTCTTGGCGGAAGTAATAATACCGGCACCTTCTACGAAATTCTAGTGTGCTTCGCTTGTCTAAGTAGTTCTACTCTATACTGCAAAATATCCTACCTTCTGCGGCGTTGACCAACTACCTACTCAACCAATCTCGGGGCAAGTTAAGTTTTAATATAAAAGAAAATAGAAATCAGGACTCACGAAAGTGCTATTAGAAGCTGTTGGCAGCTTCATTGTTTGAATTTCAACATTGACAGAGGAAGACGCTACGGCGGCGCCGAAGTGGTGGTGTGTGGGACTTGAGCCCACCCAATAATGCGCCCAGCCCCCTAACCCCCGATATTGTTATCATTTAGCCATTATGCATGTTTGTAGTCATGATGTTATTTATTGATGTGCACGGTGCAAGAAAATGCCCATATTTTTCTTAAAATTATGTGCAGGAGGTTCTAATGAAAGTCAATTACATTTCATATGTATTGCCATCTGTACTTTCCGATGCAACAATCGGATTCTCAAAAATATAAGTTATGAAGAAGTTATAAATTAAATTTCAAAATTCACAAATTTAAAATTTTTGGCATCCTATTTTTAAAGTTCGATTAATTTTCCACCAAGTTGAAGCACTCTCCAGCAGAAATGTTTCTTCACTCTTTCGTACAAATTTCATCTAGTTGAGTGAGGTTCTTTGTTTTTTCTCAATTATTCTCAACTCAACTGCAATAGCTACCTACTCTGCACAGATTCTGTATTGGATTTAGGTCTGGGTTCGGGGAAGGCCACTCCAAAACATTAATATCAGTGTTCTCCAGCCATTCCCTAGTCAAATTAGCTGAATGCTTCGGGTCGTCTACCGAATTACGGTTCATATGCTAATTCTTTCTTGTTATCATTTTAAATTTCTACATGATCTTTTTTTTTCATAATAGTTACCTACCTACCGTTGATCTTCACGAGGCGTCCCGGTCCAGTATCGACAAAATATCCCCAAAACATCAAACCTCCTCCACCGTGCTTCACTGTTCGTACCGTACGGTATTCTTGGGCAAAATGGCTTCGTCAGATTTCTTGTCAACATGTGAAACACTATTATGCCTCAAGAACTCGATTTTTGTTTCGTCCGACTATATGACTTGCTTCAGAAAGCAATACTTTAGTCAATGTGACGTTTTGCAAACTCCATCCTTGCTTCCAGATGTACAGGCTTAAGTAATGGGGTATTTCTTGGACGACAAGCTTTTACTTCAGCTCTCTTCAAAACTCTCCCAACTGTGTTTTGAGATACATTAGGTCCAAAGTCACACTGAGCACCTACAATGTTCTTTGCCGTGGCCCTTGGGTTTTGGTTGGAATATCTAACAATCTTTCCCTCGGCTCTCTCGGACAAAACCCTTTCACTGCTACATCCTATCTTGTTTTGACATGACCTTGTTGGGCATGCTTCTTTATAATAGCTCGAACAGTTGAATTTTCAATGTTTAACCTTTTGGAAATCTCTTCATAGCCTACCCGCCTTATCATGACAAGCTATGCATATTTCCTGAGGTCTTCACTGTATTCTTTAACCTTCACCATCACAATAATCTCTTATTTCTATGAAAATATACTGTAACAATTATCTAAAATCGAATAATATCAAAATTTGTGTGGAACATCATTTGAATACAAAATTCTAACAATAAATATATGTAGGAAGACTTTGAAGCAGAATTACACTGTATACAATACTATACACACCTCGAATAGACCAAAATAATAAACTGTAGCTACTTTTGAACCTGCAAAATTCACACTTCTGCTCATTACTCTTTTATCACAACGATTTTCAAAATTCTGATTTTTGCATTGGAATGAACAGGTGGAAATACACATGACTGCTTGTAACTTACTTCAATTCCAACCGCCCGCCTCATGATTTTAGGAACAATATGTGTGTTTTATTCCACTGTAGCAATAAATATGCTCATGACTGTACCTATAAATTGTGAAGCCCTCCACATTTTCCTCTAATACCTCTGGAAATTTCGGTAGCGCCACTCGCAAGAAGCGCATTCAGTTTGAGTATGTTTATTTTGGCTATCACCTGTAATTTTCACCCGTCGGTTTCCGTCAGAGGGCGACAGAATCACCACAATCTCCAACCTCGCCTATTCTATCTATTTCGGTATCTATTTCGTTTGGAGCTTGACTCGAAAAATACAAATATTACTCCCTATATTCTGCTTATATGTTTCCAGTAAGAAAAAATGGAGCCTGGAACTTTGTTGAGAATGAATGTTATCTGCCGTCAGCAATAAAAGAAACTTAGCTGAAGGAATAAACAGCGTGGATACGGAATGGAATAGCAGCTTAACAAATGAACACTAGTTAGTTAGTCCTGCAATATTTGTTAGTATAGCTAATGTACCATGTGTGCGCAATATCAGGAGCAACTACCATTCTGCCAACATGTGCAATGTCTTGCGTGCTGTATTGAAAAGCAGGATGCTCAGAAGAAGAAAGCGCTTCTAGAATCATAGGAGTGATACCATTCATTGCTCATACCATTAACCCTTTCTTCCTTATCATTACATATGTTATAATTCATTTGTGTTATTCGTACTGGAGAGGTAGATTAATCCATGAAAGAAAGCGTCAATTGCTCATGTTTTTATAGTTGCAAGCTTGAATTTCGTAGATCTCAGATCCTCCACAGAGTGATCTGCGACACATGTAAAGGGTGACTTGAAAATTTTGTTACATTTTCCTGTCAACTTCCTATGTTAGCCATAACAAGTGCAATTTTACAATTTTTTAACATATAGTTAGGGATTATTTTTCTTGTCGCCGACATTTTTTTTTGTATTTGGAATTATCATTATTATGGGTACCGGTATGGCTTGCAACAACATAAGTAGGTATAGAACGTGATCGTTCAGCAATAATGGAGCGACGCAAATCTGGCAAGCCTGTATAGGAGGTGGTGAATCTTCTCAGTCAGGCGAAAAATAAGTGAATGTTTGTCTATCGAACTACAAATCGATTTAGGGATCCTGGATGAATTCACCACCACTCCGAGAAAGATGACTGTAGAGCTGAATGTTTCAAGAAAGTCATTATGGCGCGGGCTAGCAGTTGATTTGGGATTTACTTCTATAAAACGTGGAATGCCTGACAATTGTTGCTAAGAAGCATAGGCTTGTAACAAGTCGTGTACTGCTTGACTGATTGATTGGCTTGAAACTCATAACTGAGAAAAATGTAGCGATTCTCCTCAGACGAAAAGCTCTTCACTACCGAGCGAGCTCACAATAACTAAAATGACAACATTCTTGCAAGAAAACTGTCAGTCATATCCAGAAGATGATAGAAATGTCGACTGACCGCGGGAATCTTCGTCCGTGATGGTGTGGGAGGGAGTGCAGTCAAAGATCATCAGAATCCTCGCTTTTTTCGACCAGAGAGTGAAAATGAAGGCTGCGAGCTACGAAAAACTTATTCTCGAACTTGTGAACGTAGACCATTGTTCAACGATGGGCCGTTTCTCTTCAGCAAGATGGAGCGCCTGCCTACAGTAACACTGCCAACAGAACTCGGAATTGATTTCCTGACAATTTGTCTGATTTTTTGTACCTATAGGGAAGGATGGCCACATTCAAGCCCTGACCGTAACCCAATGGACTTCAGCATCCTGTCCATCTTGGAAGCAAATTTTTGTGCAGAGTGTCACCGTTCAGTTGCAGCTTTGAAAAAATCTCTGAAGTGAGCCAAAGGACGAAATATCACGTCTTGTGCGCTGCTGTTGCAGCAGTGCTTAGTAGACTCAGTTATATATAATCAACGAAGTGAATGTCTTTAATTTTTTTTACAGTACCCGTGCTATAGGTGTAACAAACTTACTTGAAATCGATTGGCTGAAATTTTGCTAAATATTCATATTTTGTTTACTGTTTGTGACAAAACTTTAAAAGGTCACCCTTTAGATTTCCCTGTATCTATAGAGTGGCGTACTCGTAAGGCTGAAGAATTGATTCGGTAGGTACGTTTGGCAGTGAATTTGTGGAATGAAGGCAATTCTACAACACCTCTACTCATGCCTCTGCTCACAAGAGCACAAAACACGAAATGTTCACCAAAATCGTGCAGATTACATTGCCTCGGGCTCGGCTTCGGCTTGCACATTAATTCGCTTTCCAAACATTTAAAAGCTCGACACGGCCGGGGAATCGGATGAGTCAAGTCCGACTCCGACTTACCCAAGAAGACGGGATGTTATCATAGTTGCTATTTTCATCGATTAAATTTTTTCTCGCCTAGTGCAGCTCTTCCGGCGGGTATAGAATTTCGACATAGGCTATGTTATAATTTTTTTGCGTATCAGGGATTTGATTTGAGTGATATTGGACTGCTTGATTATTTGGACCATTTCTCTGAATGCCAGCGAGTGACTGCACTGCTCAGACACATAGGAACCGAGCGCTCTCTCCTCTTACGTTCATCACCAGCAACAATTTCATGGCAGCCTTCATCGTCAAATGAACGGAAGCAGCTCCATGTAATAAGTCATCGCTAATTTTCCGTCGCCGTTAAAATTATGCTATCGCTCATGGACTTTTCAAATGTTGGTTTATGTAAAAGCACCAGGAGAAATTTGAACTACCGGTAAAGTGTCGGCACTGAAAAATGGAAACAATCTTCCAATTATTGGGGATCGGCCACCCCCGTCCTCCTCCCCACCTCAGAATTACGGCATTGGGGACCTGAGCCTCCGAGCCCCTTCCCCCTGTTCCGGTTTGTTATCCCCGGTAGCATGAATTTTTCTCCTTGTCTATCTTTCTTTTGCTGAATTAGCTATGTTAAAATTTTCTATATAAATATAAGGCATTATATAAATTGAAAATCTTTTTGCTTTATATTTTGAAGAACGTCGCAATTTTAAATTTGATTATTTAGGATAAGATAACTTGGCATAGAATAAATTTATGCCGTTGACTTCTCGTTTGTTAGCTTGGATGGCACTTCATTTGAGAATGAATTCTCTGTTTATTGCAGGATCAGTGTTAACGCTATGCTGTGCTCTATTGAATATGTACCTATTTAAACTGAGAAGCAAATTCAAGGAATGTTGCTGATCTTACAGAAAGGCTCAGAAAGTTTTCGTAGATATTATCGCTCTTTTCCATTATTACAGGCCATATAGCCCCGACTGGCGGCATGTGGCGCCTCTTGCTGTTATCATTCCATAATTTTTTTTATTGCTAAGCAATGTAGCGAACAGTTGCTCAGACTTGGCTGGCATGAACTATCCAGCCACCAACTTCTGGTGGTAAATTTAGTCCAGTCTTCCGCACCGGTGACGGCAGACAGCGCGCTGCTTGCTCTCTCACCAACTGTTGAGTTGCAGCGATTGCACGAGTGTGGCTGCTGCCTCTCTCTCAATATTACTGTATGCTGGTCACTGTACGGTGGTTTGTGCTACCCCACGGACTGTCTTTAATGTGCTTCTTCTTTTATCCTGGAATTGTGATTCCATTGCATTTGCAAGTTTAAATTTTCATTGTTCACGCTGTTGAAATCCATAGTAATGTTAACCAAATCTAATCTGGGGAAACTGGAAATTTAGGCGACCTGCTCTATAGTCGCCTGCTGCGGAGTAGCCTATAGCTTGGAAGGTGCGCCATCAGTAGGAATCACTGCCAGTTGCTGAACTTGGAAGTGACAAAAAGGATGAATAGCGATGAGTTAGCAATAGTTATTCTCACAAAAATACAAAAAAAAAATAAACCATAAGGTTGCGCAATTCCCAACTAAGGGCTTACTAAAAAAGAAATTCCACTGTGGAAAAGGCTACACTGTAGAACATTCACATTCTCAAACCCGCTACAGTATGAAATATGTAAACTTAGGAAAGTTTCATGCTCTTGAAACAAACGTTTTTTGTGACCGTAATTAGCTTCAAGGGCTGGTATTATGAAGCTTGAAAACTTCATGAAACTGGTATACATGTAGGCTATGTGCCTCGCACTGCGGATTAGTTACCTTGAGTTTTCGCCATCCAAAAATCGTGTCCGGAAATTTTATTCTTGGAAATTCCGTCAAATACTGACGTCGAATTAACGGGAAAAACCGTGGTGGGGATGTATATATGAAGGCAGTTTCTTGGTAAATAGTTGATTTAGTTACCCATTATAAAATAAGTATATTTGACTGCTCAGCACTGCACACTCACTGACGAACATGTAAAGAGGCGCGGGATAACGCTAGCGAATGGTGCACGGATATCATTCCAGCAGATATATTGCTGTTTGAGAAATAGCGCATAATCTTTATTTGACTGCTGTAACTATATCGTGAGCTGTCTTCTGCTTTACTCTGGTGCTGACGGCAAGATGATGTAAGAATCATATGTTGAGGTGTTAAGAGTTCAGAACACCGGGTAATTTATGGCAGCCTTTTTTGACTAATCTAGAAAAATTATTCGATGCAAAAATAATGACTGCCGTATTATAGCTATTTTCTTTCAAATACAAGAATAATAATAGGAAAAAAGCCACGTTACTGCCCCTGTAATGTATCTAAACAACCCTTTGAATATACTTCGTTACGAAGTTAGACTCCACACGTAATTAAGAGAGTTATTCGAAACTGTGCTAATGACCCTTGCTATATAGTGGGGAAACTGCAGCGGCGGCACAGATTTTGAAATTTTTTTAGTTTGTTACTTTGTTTTGGAGAGTGCAGTAGTGAGCAGGCCGCAGCCATGCTCGTGGCAACGTCATTAGAAGGGTAAGAAGAAACATTTCGGTGTTTCGACTTTCGTGGGCAGTGAGCCTAGGCCTATAATGATGCCATTAGAATTCAACATTCCAAACATTCAGTAGACAATGTCGTTTCGTGCTATTTTGGTTGTACCTGTAGTAACTGTCTTCTAGAGGGCGACAAAACTGGGTGCGGCTTGATTAGGTATGCAAATCGTATTTTTGCAATAAAATTTGTTTTTCAAGTTTTACTGCCAAAATTTGACGTAACTCCTTTAATAAAGATATTTTCTTCTTTTTGAGGCGGAATACGTAGCAATATTTAGTTCAATAATCCCGTTTTTAGGAAACTTAAAATAAGTGGTGTTTTCATGTGTCCGGCTCGATTAGGCAAGTGTTCAAAAATGGGGGAAAACTGGATTAATGATTCTGATCGACTGAAAATCACATCAATGCTTGGCAAGGAAATGACTACCATCGAAATATCCAAGAAAATGAATAGAGATCATCAAACAATTAAAACATATGCAATAAATGGTAAGACCTGAAAGAAAACACCTGAAAGAGCTCATTTAAGGAAACTTACCGATAGGGTTAAGCGCCAAATTGCGAGGGAGATGGTTAGCAAAAGAATTTTTGATGCAGCTGGAGTAGCCTACGGCAAATGGGGAAAATTTCGAGGTGTGAGACGCTGAGGAGCCTTGGAAAAGTGAACAACGCGGCTTTAAAACAGCCGCTGAGCAATATTCACAGGGAAAAGCGTGTTGAATAAAGTGAAAAATATATTAAAATGAATTTTATTAATGTTGTTTCCTCCAATGAATGCCGCGCCACGCTGGATGGACCAGATGGATGGTTGTCGGCTTGTGTATTGAAAGGGCGCTCAATATGAACCCCGATTCGCTGACAGGTGACGGAGGGGTAATGTTCTAGACTGGATTGAAAGGAAATGAGATTATGAGACCGTTTAGGGTGCCAGCAGTGGTAAAAATAGATTTCATGGGATACTGCCAGCTTTTTAAGAAATTCTTTTTTCCTTGGTCGGAAGACTAAATTTTGTTGGACAGAAAATCCTTAGTAGGTATTTCAGCAGCATAATGCGCCAGCGCACAGGTCAAGTTATCCGCAAATTTACTGATTTTACTTAACATCCGTTGTAAAATCAGTAAATTTGCGGGTGATACAAAACTATATCATCCTGCCACGAAAAGAGCCGAGCTCCAACAAGACCTTGATCACCTCATGGAATGGAGCGCAACGTGGCAAATGAGCTTTAATGTCGACAAATGCTCAGTAATGCACGTAGTCGTGAACCCTTCAACTCCATTGAAAATGAATGGAACGGAATTGGCTCCTGTCACCCAACAACGTGATTATAGGAATCACTATTACAAACTACTGCACTGTCAGCAAGTTGACATGAGTGTGAAAATGGCAGAGTATTCGGATTCATCACCAGAAATTTTGAATACAAGTCCAAGGACATCATCGTTCCCCTGTACAAAGCATTAGTGCGGTCACACTTAAAATTTGCTGTTCAATTCTTGTCTCTGTAAAGATATCGATAATCTGGAAAGAGTCCAACGCAGAGCAACGAAATTGATACCTCAGCTGCGAAACAAGCCGTATGAATGTCGCCTAAAGGAACTGGGTCTGATCTCTCTCGAGCAAAGACGACTCAGGGGGCAACTAATAGAAACATTCAAGTATTTGAATTGCTTCAACGACGTACCTACAACGGGACTCTTTGAATGAGACCTCAATGATCGCTTGCGAAACAACGGTCAGAAACTCAAGCACGAAGCTCGAAGAACGACCTTAAGTCAGCAGTTCTTTCCGTATTTCATAGTCAGCATTTGGAATAGACTTCCTTCCGACGTTGTTAGCGGGGAATCAGTCAACGCGTTTAAAAATCGTCTTGACATACATTGGAAGAGACACCCCCCACAGCTAAGGATTCCTCCGCCAGGAGTCGCACACTCTTAACAGTCGAAGACTCCGAGGCTTCCTAAATCCGTCTTCTTCTCTCTTCTGCGAGTCCAGGGTGTCTACTAGGTCATAAAAGTCATAAAAAGTCATAAAAAGTAATAAAAACTGGTTGGTCATAAAAAAAGTCATAAAAAGTAATAGAATTCACTCATAGGTCATAATTTTTTTTGCCAATCATCTGATGATTGGAATTGATGGATATTTTATCATCGTAACCTACCGCATCCAGTAGGAGAAATGATCCTACTTGAGACTTCAATGTATGCTCTAATNTAATTCCATTCATTGTTTGATGAAATCGTATTTTTTTGGATATGCCGTATAATATAAGGTCATAAAAAAGTCATAAATATTTATCCTGAAAAGTCATAAAAAGTCATAAAAATTTCCTAGCAATCTTTAGTAGACACCATGTGCTCCAACTACACTAACACCTTGAACTGCGCATATCAACGGCTATTGATCATGATTGCGTGCATTCATGATCGTCTCTTTTGCTAAGACTCTTCTCCTTCCTCTTTTTTTTTTTGCTTCTCTTTTCCCCAGTCTTTTCTATCTTACTAACATTATGGCAGTAGCTCATAGAGGGCCGGGCGTAGGCTCCGGTGTCTCTTTGAGAATGGGTCTGTTGGTTCGTGTACTGCCGCCTATCTAATCTAATACGAAGAGTTGGTTCTTAGAACACGGCTTTAAAGAATGCAATCTGATGGTTCGGAATTCCGATTGTCTCGATTTAAACCCGAGTGAAAATTTATGGGCCATCATTAAACGGAAAATTTATGCTGATGGAAAGCAATACAACAACCTGGATGCTCTTTGGAATGCAAGTGAAGGCACCTGTGGGTCGATCAAGTTTTGTGAAGTGTTAAATCTGACTTCATCTGTCGGCAAGCGTCTCGTGAAGATCCTCAAAATGGAGGAGGCTATGCTAACTACTGAGGTGTAATGAGCATTTTACCAGTTTTGTTTGCGTTACCTCCTAGTTTGTTAATTTCTTTGTTCATTTTGATTCTATTTTTGTTAATTACTATAGAAGCGTTAGAAACGGCAGAAACTATTATTTTTTACCTTCGCATAATCAAGCCGGACACCTAAAAACACAGCTTTTTCTAATTTTCCTAGAAGCAGAATTATTGAAATGAATATTGCTACGAACCGTATATCACCTAATAGCAACGAAAATGCCTTGCTCAAACTAATTACATCAAAATTTCGTCAGTAAAACCTGAAAAAAAAACATTTTTATTGCAAAAATACGATTTGCATAATCAAAGCTTCACTCACTGTAGAATTTATTTTTTAAGATAAACCGGGTCCGCTGTAATTATGGCACCAAATAGGTTATCAAGTGTCTCAGTGTAAAATAGCAACAGTGAAAATTTATTAATTGGACATATAGCTTAGAGACACTTTAACAATACTGTAATCAACGGTATTTGTTCAATGTCGCCCCTTATTTTACTGACAGATTTTAATCAGCTTTGGAAAGCTCACAGGAGGCAGGAAGCACTTCTTGGGGAATCAAAGCCCATTCTTCACGCAGCTCAGACTTACTGGTGTCGAGCGACTGATGTGGGGTACTGGCAGACCTTGGTTACTACTATCAAAGTTGGACCACACAGAAAAGTGTATCGGGCTCAAATCCGGGCTCCTCGAGGTTCATTATTTATTGCTCAGGAACGCTGTAAAGTTAGCCTTCTTGGAAGGTCCAAAGTGCACCGCCGAGGTGATTACATGCCCAAAGAAGCAGGTTTGCCTCCAATGTATCAGAATTAGCTTCTGTATATTGCTGGCTGTTGAGTTTGATTCCTGAAGGAATAAAAACGAGCTGAGACCACGCACAGGTAGTGACTGCAACCCGAACCATTACAGACAGTGGATTCTGGCCTTGTGCCACTCGTCTGCCTTCCACTTGTCTATTTCAAACCTCGATCATATTTAAGATCTAGAGCTTGCTGAACGTTGAATTTTTTTCATCAGTGTAAAAATCAAATTGTCAGCATACCATATTCCAAGATGTTGAGGATGTATCGAGTTTTTTTCAGAGCTCACACGTTCATGAGTAGTCGAAAGTTCGTTTTCTTCTTAATATTTCTCGCGTGTCTTTTATGAGACGCTATTAAAGAACAGCTTTCTTTCCCGCTTGAACGGTTACGTGTTAAATCAGTTTCCTGAATTTTTTTTCAAGGCTTTTCAAACTGTTTCACAACAAATGGCCAGCTTTTTTTCAATGTGCTAATTCCCTCTATTTTTATGAAGAGATACGATTGTGTTTCTATCAACAACTATTGCTTACTGTAGTTTTGATACAGCATACTTTTAAAATGAAAAAATAAACATGATTAGGTTCAGACTGAAGTAAAACCAGACGACTTGGCTTAGAAATAAATATTTTTAATATCTCAGAGCAGTGGTGCCGTAATTACAGTGGAGCTGGTATATGCAGTAAATACTTATACGTACCCGTTTTGGAATGGCGTTTAATCGCTTATAACTGCTTCTGATTAATATTGAGCCTCATAAACTCATAACTTGTCACAAGCAAAATTTATTATTGCATGACTTAATTATGTCGTGAATTTGTCAATGGATTACATCTAACATGACCTAAAGATTTGAATAACAAACTTCACATCAATCTTAAATTTAACTGCAGTAAAAAACTTGACATCCATGCAGTGGCTTGTAGAGCCTGGTAGTGTTCGAAGTGAACTCACACACTGTGTGCCTCGTCTCCGGTACGAGGGACCACTTTCAGACGTATTACGAGCTATGAGAATAATTTCAATGTTTAATCGCTAAGAACGTAATGGGGTCACAGTATTAGCTCAAAAGTTCTATTAACCAAATTTATTCTGCTCTGTATCTCCTTATGATTTGCTACACTTGATGGAGTGCACGGGCCACCGCCCCTCTGGCGCCCTCCTCTGCTCGTCTCTTGTCGAATGGAAGCAAATTTGCTCTATCTCAAATGACTAGATTACGTGCGCTACGTACTATGCATGAGTTGTTGTCAAAAGTTTCAACTTTATAGGAGTTATTGCGATTTTTTTAGATAGTATTTTTGACATGTCCAGTTTCAATGATAATCCCTAAGGTATCGATCGTCCATTTTGATAAATTGTGTTTCTTGTTCGTAAATATATTTTTACATCAGTATAAATGTGCTGGTTTTTGTTTGACGTCCTAGGCTTAGGTTAATCTCAGATTACATAAATATTTGGTTGATTCATTAACATTTTCTGAGTACTGTATTTTATATTAAATTCCGATCCATTATGAGTTTTTGGGCCACAACCATACACTGGATGCAAGCTTGTGTGTTGAGCAATTGCAAGGGTGAAGGTGAAAATCTGAGAAATAAACGTCAAGCACTTGTCAACAGAAAAGCGGACATTTTTTCATGACAACGCAAGACCACAAGTTGCAAAAGTGACGCAGGGAAAGATTTTGCAACTCTGCTGGTCTGTACTACCCTATCCACAATAGCTATTCACATGACCTCGCCCCGACTGATTTTCATCTCTATGTATAGGTCTTTACAGAATGCACTTCAAGATAAGGGACCAGGAATAAAATACCGTAGTCTTAGAATGTTGTGTTCAAGTGAAAAGAAAATATTCAATTTCTTACGCGCATCGATCGTCAATATTACCCCTTCAGATCGGGTGTGCCAGAAATGGTTTACTCTATTTCGTTTAGTTTGGGGAATTTTTTCTTGAAGAGCTGCACCTCGTACAGCCGGCCAAGAGATTGACATCGACCTACTACTTGAAGCTGTTCTGTTATAAAAGCTTGTAATAACCTAACTTTATGCGTAAGTTGTCAAACAATATAATAAATACCGTCTTGTGTTTATTTGTTTATGTATTTATATGTTTGCTAGACGGCCCGTGACCCTCTGGGTCAACATCACCATCTTCGCTTCCATAGGCTAATAGGTGTTATTCAGCAGGTCATTGACTTCACGCTATTTGTCAGTCCACTCTTGAGGTAATTGCCCGTACGAGTCACCATCACGAGCTTCTTTTCTCTCAAAGAAATATTCAACACTCGGACCGTCAGCATTTTCCGTAGCACTATTACATTTAAACATACCTACGCATTTATGTAGCGCAGCTCAGACGGGCTCCTACCATTTATCCCCTTGTTTATATAGTGTCCCTAAATCGTCAACGCTTGCCTTTCTTCCCATCTAATATGGAATTTTATATTCCTTTTAGCCTTAAAAACATTTGACTGATGCTATTCTTCAATCGCCTTAGCTGCTCATACTGGCCAAGGGACAGAAATTTTAAAATTTAAATTCTTTAGCTCACTCGACTTAAATATCAATCGGCATCCAGGTTACGACGCTCCTTATGTGTCCGGCCCGTCCTCACGCCTGAACGGTAACATATATAGATTGTATTGCGAACTTTAAAGCTTCCCCCAGGGGCATAACTCTACAATTGACACTAAAAATTTTCTCTATCTTAAAGTGAAGAAGATGTGTGCAAACAAGCATGATACGCACAGGTAAATAAAGAAACAAAGTTCACAGACTTTTTAGTATGATACTAGAGGGCCCGCGCTGTCATAGAATGACAGCGAAGAATTAGTGATGACCTTCTTCATTGATCAGACATTCGTTATAACAACTGCTAACCTAAGCACGTTGATAGGAGCGTTTGCGGCTTCACAGCCGCTCAGTATCGGAACTTTTTTTTTTTCTCTGAAATGACAATTCACTGCTTATTGCAGCCCGATTAGCAACGTTCAAAGTAATAGCTCAGATTCGGTATTGTGGATACGGTAGGCTACGCTATACATGCCCAATGGTTTTTCGTTAGCGAAAGCTGTTTCATCGACCATTGAATTAAATTAAATTTGGGAGAATAGCTGAAGCAACGAAATCATCTGGGGGAAGAAACTACGAATCAAGATCCATGAGAGTGCCAATGGATGATTCAGATATCTTCAGTGCTGCGATTTCAACTTCGGCAATACAAGAAGTGCATGCAGCCATAAGGTCGCCCGATACTTTGCCATAGATTCGATGTATGGAGAAGCTAATAGGTACTCGTGCAAATCAGACTAAGCCTGCGATGTCTTCATTGTTTGAATTTCAACTGTCCCTGATTAAGATACGTTTGCCATCTTCTGCAACCCGGCCTATTTTCTACCTAACAGTT
>LQNS02000231.1:1476343-1490165 GCA_001587735.2 Parhyale hawaiensis
AATTTCTTCCCTATCTAAAAGTGAAGAAGATGTGTCAAACAAGATCACAAGCAAGATCACAAGACACAAGCAAGACACAAGCAAGTAAACAAGCAAGACCGGTTCACAGACTTTTAGTATAATATAGATAGATAGATAGATAGAAAGATAGATAGATATATTTGTATGTTTCGTGTCCCGCTCTTAAAGGAATAGATCGGCGAAAAATAGGCTAGGGTGCAGATTTTGTAATTAGGTTTGCCAAAGTGGGATCCTTATTCCTTTATCTCAATGCACTTTTCGCTTGAAACGCTTCTTGATATCGAAACAGTGTTGTACAGCTTCCCTTAGCTGTTTATTTATTAGTCCATTTTCTGTCATGCTTCAAGAAAAATGCGAAAATTAGGCCAGGTTGGAGACTATGCTCATCCTGTCAGGCTTCGTTGAGAAGTAGCTAATTGGTAGAAACTAAACCAGGTTGCAGTTGATGGCATATGTACCTGTCTTAATCAGCGACAGTTAAAATTCAAACAATGAAGATATCTATTAATGCTTCTCTTACCGCTGTCATGGAGTCTGATTTGTATGGGTATTACCTTCTCAATTAACCGAATCAATGGCAAAGTATAGGTCAACCTCATACACTGTAAAAAAGTTTTACGTGAAATGACAAAAAAGTCTCCGCCAGTCCATCAGCCGGACACTTTTCAACTTTCTGTTTAATCGTACCAGGAAGTATTTAGAGGTTCTTTAAATCAGCTGATTCTTTTCTGTACCTAACTGAAACAACTTCCCGGTAGAATAGAGATTCTGAAATTTGATTTGAACCCACGCCTTTGAGACTTGAAGTTTGGAGGTAGCGCCCTAGTTATCAATGCTCTGCCTACTCAATGGTCAAAAGAGGGTCATGTGTATCCAGTAGGTACACAATTTTTCCCAAAGTGTACGCTTGCTTTATTTGTAGATACGCACATATCTGAGAGGTGCCCAAGTAATGCAATATTAATAACACATATGTTTTTGTTTGTCCATCTCTTTGTCACCAAGGTAACTCAAAGAGTTGCGAACGGATCTTTACGAAATTTACAGGGATTATTAGGCATGTTAACAGTAACAGATATTAACTTTTAGTGAAAATCCGTTCATCTGTTTGTCCGCCTGTTTTTCTTAGTGCCATCACTCGAAAAGTTATGGACGGATTTTCATGAAACGACATGAGTTGTTTAGTATATTGCGAAGAGTAACTGACGAAATTTTTGTTATCTGTTTGTTCTTCCTTTGTCGCTGTGTTTGTTTTTATGCTTGTTAACACAATGACCGAAAAAGTTACGGATGGATATTATAAAATTTACAGGACTTTTAAGTAATGCTAAAAGACAAACCGTAAGTGATTAAATTTCGGTGATGATCGGTTGGTCAATTTGTGCGTTTGACTTTTGTCTGCCGCAATGTTTGTTAGCAGCATAACTCAAAAACTTATGAACGGATCTTCACGAACATTGCAAAAACTTTTAATACTATTAAAGGTACGAATGATTAGATTTTGGTGTTGATACAAAGATAACCATAGTTTCAGAAGCAATTTGAATTTTTCGTTACCGTTGCCTTGCTTGGCGGAGGTATGAGTTCCCAGGGTGCGCTCTAATTGGTGTTGTAAACATATTTTCTAACAGTTGATTGCACGGGAAGTACAAGCAAATTAGATAAACGCGCTAATATAGAAATTCTGGACTTGGGATCGGACTTGGACAAAAACTTTCCAGTAACACGCCCATCAACAGACACTTCACAGCGATACCACAAAAACAAGGCATTAATCTCCGTAATAAAATAGAGCGTAATATTACATCTGTGAACAGTGTGAAGTACAGGGTCATCCAGTGAAACAGACACTTTAGGCGACTTATCAGAAACGGAGTAGCCTAAACCACACACTTTCCTGGTTTCTACCCGTTGAAACGCTGATTTTTTTTTACAGTGTAGGCCTATTTGAATGTAGTTCTTGCATTGCTGAAGTTGAAATCGAAGCATTGAAGATAGCTGAAGCTTCCATTAGCACTCGCGTGCATCCTTATTACCAGCGAACGAAGTGAGAGAGGTGATGTTTTCGTTCAAAATTTAAGTATATTTGTATATTTGTCTGTTCACCCAAAAAGTGGTCGAAGGACTTGAGTAATGTTCATAATTTTTTGTAGGGAGTTTGGTGGGTTGACCTAGATGCGACACATGCCAAAAAAACTAGGCCTAGTTGACTATAAAAAAATGATGGCGTTGAATTTGCCTCCACCGCGGCAGATCGTCTCACGCCGCGAGGTCTCCCATTTTTCCTAGTTTATTATTAAGGGATCTGAACGGGGCGGTCAGCGTGGAGCTATCCTTGTTCGACACTGCATCCATATGAGAAATTAGGATTTGCTGGCCATCAAAAATGACTTCGTTGAATTTGCCTTCACCGCGGGTGATGGTCTTACGCCACGAGGCGTTCTAGCGATTCTTAGTTTCTTCCCACAGATAATTTCGTAGCTTCAGTTATTCTCACAACTTTGATGCAATCGTCAAAGAAACTGCTTTCGCTAAGCAAAAACCATATGGAGTATATTATATCCTGGCGGATCCATGAATAATAGAACCATGATACCAACTCGAAACTATTTTGAGTGTTGCTCAACGGCCAGCAAAAAGCAATGAATTTTTCTCCATGTCGTGGGGAAAAAAGCTTCGATGCTCAGTAGTTGTCAAGCCGTGAACGCTCATCTCTATGTGCTTTTAAGTTAGCAATTGTATTAACGAAAGTATGATCAATGAAGAAGGGTCATCACATATATTTTGCTGTAACTTTTGGCAGCGCGGGCACTCTAGTACAACAATAATCGTGTCTTCCAAGAGTTATGAAGAAAGATAACGGTAACCGCTTTCAAGATACTTTCTGTTACGTTAGATAAAATCAATTTAAAAATGATCATGGAAGTTGAGTTCTTGGCTATATAAGAGGTTAACGATTAATGGAATCAACTTTTTGATTAACTGATCCCACTAGTGGATGCCAGGCATAGGCACCCGAGGCTACTGGGCCGAGCGCTGTGAGAGGTTAATGCAGGAAGCAAAGGGCGCGACGAAAGGACTCACATGAAACTGGCACCGAAGGTGACGCCTTCAATGACGTCACATCGACGAACGGTGCAGCTGAGCAGCCTAAATTTATGAGTTTTTTAACTAATGTCGCTAAACAATTCATCAGTTGCAAATTTCAAGCCCTTAAATACACAAATAATGAATGAAGCCAACATACACTAATTGAACAATAAACATATTATTAATCGAAAATTATAGTGGAGGCTTTCACAGCATCAGAGGCCAAATCTGGGCAGGTATGGCGCCCTGATCTAACTTCTTTGAAGTGAAGCCTTATTTACACTTCATAGCCTAATCAGTTCGCACTGCTCTTCACAATTTTTTTTAACGTATCTCCGTATTTTTCAACTTAAGCCATTTAACTTCCCGCTTCTGACTGGCCAGCTACTTGAGCCGCACCCATACACACTAGTTACACCGTAAAATGGTTGTCAACTATAGATAGGATGAGCAATAATTGTTCTTCTGTTGCCTCTGATGTTAAATATAACGCTACTTATATTTTTGGTTAGGATTAAGAGCCCAACCAACGATGGATAGCTTGAGGTCCCACTTTCAAGTACTTCGACTCGTCGATGTGACGTCATTCGTCGACCTGCGGTCGCGGCGAAGTTTTATAGGCCTATTAGTCCCAATGAGTCCTCCCGTTACACCCTCTGCTCCCTGGGTTAATGGGTTTTTTCTGCATCAATTTGCGATGACGGCATCGCAAAGAAGGTAACACTTCCAGACCAGTTTTGAATAGGCTATTTACGGATTCCGCTGTCTCACAGAATTGCGCAAAACTGCATCCATTACACCATCATGGACTTAGTTAGGACCTGTGACATTGTCCTGCCCGTAGCATGGTCCTGCCATCTCCATGTTCTCATGTGACTCACTGACGGCGTTGGTCACTCGTTAGAAGGCGGAAAGTGTAACTGTTGGGTCGCCGCCAGATGTAAATCAATGCTTAATGCTTCGTCGTCCTCAGCTCAGTTGACTCAGGCATTCCTTGAGTTGATGGGTTCATAGATAATTTACGATCATGCAACTGCTGAATGCTTTCTCAGCGATTTACCGCTCGCCGACTAGTCTGCTGGTTAGTATGTGCAAAGCTATCAGCAACTCCTGGAAACCGACTGGTTTGGACGCTGTCGCACATGTACTGAGCGCTAAGGAGCGGCCGAACTCCTCTATTGTTCGTTAAATTACTCAGTTACCCTCTTCGGGGGGCAGAGCATTGGGCCATAAGGTTAGGTTAGTTAGGTTCACCCATCCTATGTTATAGGGAGCAGCGACCCCAGAGGTCCTCCTAGGTTAACTTAGCCTAGGCGAGGCCTTCGAGGACGTCTTTCTATAGTGCCCATTTGCTTCCTTCCGTTTAATGCTTGTACCTTCACTGTGTTATAGTCCCTCTCCTTTCCCGATTTGCTATTCCCATGGTCGTTTACCTATGTGGGAACACCCTTGTGCATGGGTTCCACGTGTCTGTCGTCATAATGTCCCTTCTTTTTTCTTCTTCTATGATATCACTTCTATTTTGAAAACGGAGACTTGAACTTCTGCATTCAGTAATAATAAGCCTCTCTTCACGCTTTCTATGAAAAATAGATCGTCACATAGGTCTGTTTTCTCTTGCAGGTGACGGAGCTCAAATTTTGGAGCGGAGGTGACGTGCGTCCCTGCTCCATAGAAATGGTTCCAGGTGACGTGGAGCTGCAGTGGATGGATTTCCCTGGCATCAGAAATCAAGATCAAGACTGCAAAGAGGAATGAGCTCGTGCTGATCTCTATCAGTTCTCGGTCATTATCAACACTTTTTAAAAAAATAGGCCGGAATTAAACGTGTTGTGCATCAGCATTTCGACCGATAATAGCGCCAACAATAGGTGAATTGGACCTTAGAAGTCTATTGTTTTTTACTTTTCTGGTGCTAAGTACGGTATTATTGCTTATTTTTTATGAACTACCTATTTACCGTAAATGCTATGGATCACAGCATACGATTTCAAACACAAAATATGCCCTAATGACTATACGTTGAACTCAGTGATGCAGCGGCTTCATATGTATTTCACTGCAGATAATAACATTTCGGTAGTGACAAAATACCCCGAGCTCGCCGCTGGTCTAACGAAAGGTGCCCATGCCGCTGACCTGCACCCAGCATGACTGAAGTGAAACGTCGACTGGTGCGCAAAAGGAGTCTCGCAGCTGTCAGTTGGACGTTAGCAGCCTATCAATTGTGTCCTTTTTACCGCCCTGACTCGAGGTATTGCTGCCTGTCTTATTTCGCTGGCAGGCATCCCAGCCGCACCGTCGGGTCCCATTTTGCAGGAAGTCATGACTATCGGAACGTTAACTCGCAGCTATGTAGTTGATCCTGCCGTTGAGAAGAGCGGTGATAGGGAGGTGGTTTACAGAAAATATTTACTGCTAATCTATAGAGAATGTGTTGCTGGATGCTGTGATGTTAGTGCTATGGTCATGCTGGCTGCCTTTTCTAGAGCTTATTGCCGAGTTTCCTACTCGATAGCTGCAGTTCTGCATCTTGATGCGCCGCCTGCTGTGCAGTCCGCCAGCTTGTCATCAGAGCCCGGGACAAGGTCTTCCCCTGAGTGTGTTGTGCGAACACAACTGTGTTTACTGCCCTCCCGACACCCTCTGACAACGGGCCTGACACGATTGTTTACCAGCTTCTATCGGCGCGGGGGGTCAGCCTCCCTACACCTCCTGTCGCTGGCTGTGACTTGCGTATGGGTGGTTGGAGTCTTCCTGCGGAGACGCTGCTTGGCGAGAAACGTTACTTCCGCTCTCTACTGCTGCTTTTGGTTACATCTGCGATGGATCCTGTTACTTTTCGTAATCAGTAAGTATCGAGCACTTGTATAGCTGTGAGGCATCACAGTGTTGGCCGTGCTTACACCCGAGGTCCCTTAGTTCTGTGAGATAACTTGTAATACTTATTGCCTTGTGAACTTGTTTGATTTAAATCATTTGTAAAAGGGACAATGCGACTTTATGTACACGTTTCTTCGTCTTCGTGTAGCGGTGGCAAATATTCACACTGCCAACTAAACTGTAGTTAGTTCACTTAAATTATCTTATATTTCATGATAATGCTAAATGTGGTGCCCAGTTATACATACAAGGCGTTGCGAAGACAACAAGAGATACATAAGGAATTGCATTTTCGTGTAGATTCTCTTATTAGGTTTTTTTCTCACAAATTCTGTTGGCCGGCGATTCGTATATTAAGATACACACCGACTTCATCCAAGCCATGAGCAATTCCATCTTTTGCTACAGTACCGTACATAACTGTGCTTAGCTATACAATGTAAGATTTGCTTCACCAGTATATTTGGTCAGGCATTATATCAATTTGTGATTGTTGTTCTTTTAATTCTGTGACTGCGCACGGAAACATGTATGTTGTGCAGACGAAATGCAAATGGTGAGTTGTTTCAGTTTGGCAGAGCTAAAAAAAACAGCCTAGGGCTAAAACAACATTTATAATATCCAGTTTTGCTTACACGAGAAGTACTGTAAAAATACCTTCAGCAATAGGTAGCAACTTAGCATTTGAAACATTCGCATGTTTTTCCCCTGTTCCGAAGATACCTACCTAGGTATTGCAGTAAATAACATATCTGTTGTGTAGTCTTGTCGCGTCCCTTATACCTCATGTGTGTTGTTAGCAAGCTTCTTCTGTACTCTACCTAGTGGGGATTGTGTTCATTGGTAACTATTATTATTAAATCACTCCAGACTGGCGACGTAGGAACGGAGAAACTCCATGAGGTTAACAATCCACCACGCAACCAGCCCAGCGGGTGGAGAAAACAAAAGAATGAAAAAAATATCCGAGATCACAGAATAGCTCTGTGTACAGATCGTTTAAAGCTGCTAATGCCCGCACCAGCAAAGACAGCGCTATCAAGACCATTCCAAACATCCACACACGATGGAAAAAACGAACGGGAATACTGGCCCGTACGGCATCGTAATGGCTCCAAGGCAAACTCATGAAGAGCACGGGTACGCCGAGTATACCTCACCCGAACAAATGGATCCGGAAGAAACTCAGACAGTGAATGACTGGGGCAGTTATGGATTTTATACAAAAAACAGACCCCACCAACTCTGCGACGATGCGCCAGATCACAAAGCACAACACCACCCAGCATGAACGCTCATCGATGAACCACTTTGTCAAGCAAACACCTAGTAATGTTAGTTGTACTGTAGTTAGATCTTCGGGACGGCTATCATTTCGTGCTCGTGGTACTTCATTTAATTGCTGAACTTATAGGCAGGGTTGCGGAGTCGGAGAATTTGAGGGGGAGTCGGAGTCGGAATCTCACTTGCTCTAGGATTCGGAGTCGGTATTTTTAGCCCGAAACCGAATCCGGAATCCCATTTATAAACAAATATGAATCAATTCTAAATTATCAGTCTCACGTTTAAGAAAAAATTGTAAATGTGGACATATATTTTTTGTAATTTCTCTTTTACAGCTATAGCTCCCATGTATTTTCCTGTTCTATCTGATGACATTGAGAAAATGTTGGGTAGAACTTTCGCACCAGGTACATTAGGCCTATGTGAGGGGGGCATGGAGGGGGCAAAACGATCAATTTTGTATAGATTGTTCTGAAATTTGGACAGTATATGTATTTTTGAAAAAAACAACACATTTTGCTTCTACAATTTTGTTGATTTAGGCCTTAGTTTTTGAGATAAAGGGAAATATATATAAATATATATATGCATTTTTTCCCAAGTTTCAGAGGAATAGAACTCGATTAGTTTTCATGCTAGAATAAAAAAATGACAGTTTTAGAAACCTTTAAACATTCCTAACAAAACTATAGAACAGGATTTTTCATTTTGCCCTTAGTCTATAATTTTTTTTAACGCAGCTTGAAACCAATTTTTTTCCCTATATTTTAGTTAGTGATGAGAGGGAATAGAAAATGGAGAGTCCAGCTCTGTAGTTTTGTTAAGAATGTTTCAAGAATTCCAAAACTGTCTTTGTATATATTGTAGCAGGAAAACTCATTGAGTTCTATACTTTTGAAGTTAAAAAAATACACATATATTTATATGTATTTCCCGTTCTCTCCAAAACTAAGGCCTAAATCAAGAAATTTGTACAAGCAAAATGTGTTTTTTTTTTCAAAAATACATATAGGTACTGTGCAAATTTTAACAATCGGTTCACAATCAATAATTCCTCCCCCCCCATGGCACCCTCTCAGAATATAGGGCCTACCAGGTGCTAAAGTTTTACCCAAAGTTTTTTAATGTCATGTCCTCAATTTAATGTCCTAAATGATGCAAAATATTATTGTATAGCTATGTACAATACACCTAGCATCTTTAACTTGATCTGTGTGTATACCTACTAGCAAAAAATATTTGGACATGTTTAATATTTACATCAAATATCTGCTTGTTGGACCAAGGAGTCGGAGTCGGAAAATCTTGAGGGCCAGGAGTCGGACTTTGAACCTTCCGACTTCGCTACCCTGCTGGTAGGTACTGTGCTCATTTTTTTTGCGCCTCTTCGATATCTTTCCCGATTGCCATGCCCGCTGATCATCAGTGTGTAGGATCTCCGTTCTTGGCTTAGTATATTACCGCATGTGCCTGTTTTGTCTCGTACCGCACATCAGCTCGGGTGTCTCGGTAAGCTACGATGGAACATCATATCGTTAGACTACTTCGAGATTGAGGGTCTTGGGATTTGTGTGATTTTTCACATAGCCTAAGCTACATGTCGAAGTATACCCAAGGTGGTGTATGTGGATTCTGTTGCAGGCAGCTCGGAGGGTCTGTGTCCGCAGCACTTCTGCACCAATACGTACGTGGACCACAAACTTTCCCTCCAGGTCGAAGAGGGCCACAACGCCCAGTACTGTGTCCTGCTGCGCCGGTACCGGGAGTGTAAGGAGGAGTTGGTGACGCGCTGTCGGGGCAACATTCAGTTCCATTCCAATCTCAAAGTCATCAATTCTCTGCTCAACAAGTTCCAGTGCTCTGAGTTTGGTGAAGAATTTGATGCCATCATCGACCGCTTCACCCACGAGTGGGACAACAATTTGGCTGCTGGTGAAGCCGCAGCAGCAGAGCAAGAGTGTCGCTACAGCGAACCTGTCACACCGAGGGCTCACTGTGTCTTATTTGGAGACCCTCACCTCAGGATATTTCAGGTGAGCTACCAACCGATGTGTGCCGTGTGGACTTGAAGGTTAGAGCGAGCTTCTCTAATTCTCTGTGCCCACGAGGCGGTTCAATGTTTGCGCTTTTCCGATTCTCATCGGAATTAATTGGCAAATCATAAGCGAGGTTCATTTCGAAGAATTCGGTTAGTAGTAGTTTAGTTACGTTCGCCCATCCTATGTTATAGGGAGGAGCGATTCCAGGGGAATTGTGTTGGTTACCTTAGCCATTAGCGAGGCCTATGGAACGTCTTTCGTGTCCACATTGTTTCCTTCCTATTTCATCCTCCTACTGATCTTTCCTATTTCATCCTCCTACTGATGTTACTTTCATCTCTTCTTCCTTTTCTTTCCCCGACTTACTGTGTCCATGCGCATTGATCCTGTGTGGGAACACCTTCGTGCAAGGGTTCCACGTTCATCTTGGCATAGGTACTATACAGTACCGTCCAAAACTATGACACAAATTTTCAAAATGGCATAACTTTTTTTAACCATGCCAGATGCTTCTTGTTCTGCTCACTATCAGCCAGTAAGATGTTGATTATTGTGTTAAAATTTGAGACATGTGTGAAGGAAGGACAATAAAAAAGTTATGAACGAAAATCTTTCCTTTTGAAATTTATAACGTCCAAAACCAATGGACAAACAAGAAAAAATGCATTTAACTCAATATTTTACTAGAAATATTAAGCAAAATGGTGGTGAACAATCAATATATGGTAAATAGTCCCATGCTTTCGATTAGGCTACAGCTGCACATCGTCTACTACATGACCGACTGAGACTCTGACAATCTTCAATAGTAATTTTCGCCCATTCCTCTGAAGTATCATCCAACGATCTTCCTTATTGATAGGGAAGATAACCATAACTTTCACCCCTAGTATTTTCCAAAGATTCTCGATTGGATTTAGATCAGGAGTTTGTGTTGGCCAATCCATAACTTCGAGATCTTGCTGCTCAAGGTAACTCAAGACTATCTTTGCCTTGTGGCAGGGGGCATTGTCTTTCATGAAGATAGGGTTGGGGACACCTGAGTTTACAATATTTGGCACGACAATACCTTCCAACAGATATTTATACACCTGAGCATTCACACGGGTTTGCAAACGAACGAGAGGCGATGTGCCTTGACTAGAGAACATACCGGAAACCATCACGCTCCCGCCGCCAAACTTCACAGTCTTCTTAGTACACTTTACTCTTAATTTCTCACCTTCACGTCTTCTAGCAAAGTTCTTACCGTCATTACGAAACAAATTGAACTTGCTTTCATCACTGAAAAACACTGTAGCCCATATTCATGGGACCAGTTAACACGCTTGTTTGCAAACTCGAATCTCTTTTTCTTGTTCTTGGCACTCGCAAACAGTTTCTTCTGTGGGCGTCTTGTAAATAACCTTATTTCTGGAAGGCGCCGAGAAACGGTCTGACGTGAGACGTTCATACATGTTGTGTCATTCATTTCCCTACTTATCTCAGCTGAGGACTCAAAACGATCCTTCAATGACGTACGCTGGATGACTCTGTCCTCTCTAACTGACGTTTTACGGGGCCTGCCGGCTTTTTTAGGGCACCAATGCAGCCGGTTTCATCGTACGACTTCACTATTCTGCCCATAACACTCTTCAAACGGTTTACCTTCTCAGAAATTTCTCTAATAGTGAAATTATTCTTGTGCAACTTGATGTTATCTTGTCGTAGAATATAATCAACTTTCTGACGTGGTGCCATCATGTAACGAACAGTAATGTTTACAAATGGCAGCGTCAAACTTTGTCTTCGCTGTAAATGAAAAATACGGACTGAATAAGAAATTAACTAAATTTTTCTTTTTTGTTCCATAGTTTTGGACGTTATAAATTTAAAGAGAAAAGCTTTTCGTTCATAACGTTTTTATTATCCTTCATATATGTCTGAAATTTTAACACAATAATCAACATCTTACTGGCTATTAGTGTGCAAAAGAAGAAGTACATGGCATGGTTAGAAAAAACGTTATGCCGTTTTGAATATTTGTCCCTTAGTTTTGGACGGTACTGTATGTCCCTTTTCCTCTCTTAGAACATCTTAGTAGGTTGCTACTCATTTAGGGAATCTTAACCTATTTGAGCTTAACCTATTTACCATACCATCAAAGCATTAAGCATTCGGTTGCATTTTTTCCGGCAAAGTTATGTGAAATTGGTACGGTAATTAAGGTTTGGGGCGAGCTTAACTGGAACCTTCTTGCGCATATGTGAAGTTTTTCTATCTTCCAGCGGGTCATAAAGCTTGCAGTCAGCCTTTGAATACTGAGGCGTACGAAGAACAAATTAATAAACTGGCTTATCCTCAGGCTCCCCCGCCAAATCTCAGTTAATTGAATCGTTGCCTCTAAAACAAAGTTCGCTGCTGCAGTAGCCACACTTCACGTGGAGACACTTTATATAATTATGTCACGACTCAGCTACCTACTCTCACATACAGCTGTATTTTGTATCACTACAGGTTACAGAACTGTCTTAGAACAAACAATGGTTCTTAAGAGTTCCGCTAACGGAGAACATACCAATTAGAGGTCCCGTGCTGCCCCCCCCCCCCTGGCCGTCACCTGGTCGAAGAAAAACGCCGCATTGTCAATTATCAGTTTGTTCACAAGTGAACAACATGTTAAAAATCATAAAATAACTTAGTGATCGTGCAGGTTGGCTCTGGGATAACTTTCAGTGGCTGAGGTCCTCTCGTTATACACATCTTGAAAATCGTGTTCTTTCTCGGGAAGTATGCTTGAGTATCATCTCGTGAGAATTCCCAAGACACATGTCGCCGTGTCGATGTATTCACCCGGGCACCACCTGACCACCTCTCACGTATTGCTATGGTAGAACCTGTGCTCCAGGTATAGAGTTGGTGTTACATAAGAACAATCCCGACAACAAACAAAATTAGTTCAACAGACCGTTGGACTAAACGGTTATGTATTTCCAGCGATGCATTTTCAAGCTGCTTTCATTACGCACTGTGTTTTCCTTCTCCTTATCTCACAGCAGGCCTATATTTGCAGAGGGAATTTTGCGGCGTATAAAGTGTCCACGTATACAAACAAGTGAAGCAACTATTGAAAGTATGAGTTCAGACAACAGGTTGTAGCTACATGTCAACAGCTGTTGAAGGCTTCTAGCGCCATCGATTGGCTGAACGAGGATGAGTTAAGCTAAGCCCAATAGGCTTGGCTTATTCGGACCACAGCAAGGAGAGAGGAGCATTGGTTTCATCAACCGTATCATGTACCAGACGTTAGAAGCAACGCGATCGCGCCTACGTCAGCTGAAAACTCAATTTTACAGTGAAGGATCGAGTTCTGGGATCCAACGGGGCGAGTAAGACGCCCCTGTGTGAAGTTCTGGACTATCAAGGCTATTGGCTTAGCTTAATTAGGTTTCGCTATGCCTATCGATGGCGCCCTTAGACTAAAGGCGTTACCCGGTATCTATTGGTACGACGAACGCAAGAAGGTCTTCGGGCTTGACTTGATCGAAACCTCAGACTGGAGCACTGATTTCGCCGCCTTGTATCGAATTTCAGGCGTATTACCCAGAGCGATTACCCTATGCTCTCAGCTTGACTCAGTATCTTAGTCAAGTCAATTCCAGTGACTTGCAATGAACTAAATAAGCTCAGTTTGTATTGTCCCAATCTGTTGCGCCTTACTCTGTTTCGTCTCGTCAATCGAGGGCTCATTAGCTCGCGTTACCTCCTGCTGTGCGGGGAACTACGCAGCAACTCCTAGCGCTTCGATAGTTTATGAGTTTGGCTTGTCTATCCCACACTCTACACTGACAGGAGCATTATGGGAAGCTTCCGCTTTGTATAAAATTGAGTGTATCGCAATAATCGCATCCCCTTTGCGGAGATAATTGGAATGTTGAAACGCAGTATTCACCAGTGGCGCACACCGGCTGATGTCATGTGTAAAGTTAGGCGATCATGTAGTAGTCATCTATCCAATCTTACTGCTCTTCATTTTTGGGACGATGTTAATTAATTAGCAGAGAATATTAAGCCAACAGCTGCCTCGGTGACGTGGTACCTAACTGAACGTGTGGACTTTGCAGGGGGAGTTTGTGACGTGTCGCGTATTGGGTGCGTGGCCTCTGCTGGACACGCGCCACTTCGCTGTGCAAGTAACGAACCAGCGGGTGAGGCCGCGGGCTGCCGCCACTGCCACTACTAAGGTGAGTCGGGGTGCCATTGGCTAGCACGGCGAGTTGAGCTAAGACTGCTATTTCTTACGGAGGTTGTGTATGAAATTCATCTGCTGAAGGCATTTACTTTCTGCACATCCCTGGGACTTTTGAAGAAGTACTGTTTGCGCATCTCCAAGGCATCAAGCTCGCCTTCTCTACCGGCTGGTGAGTGTGAGTGAAGAACTTCTTTCTCTAACTGCTTTTACTAACAAACCGGACCCTGCCCAAGGAGAGTACACACCACACTACCGGCCTGCCAGACCGTAAGGG
>LQNS02000231.1:1494316-1525265 GCA_001587735.2 Parhyale hawaiensis
ATCACAACGGTCTGACGACTTTTTTTCCACTGTAACCCACACAGAAACATAATGAAATAACCTACCCTAATTAAACCGGCACTGCCCGGTCATTCATTCTCTTCCTATTTTTTCTTATTTCACCTTTCTTCCATTTTCCTCTCTACCTACTAACATCTCTCCCACTATCATCTAATTTTCTCCTCTCTTCACTCCACTCACCGGTGTTGAGCTAAGCCCAGTAGTCTTGCTTCCTCTGGAACTTTAGGCATGCGCCTTGGTTTTGCCTCGTTAAATTGAGTTTCAGGCGATAACTTTTGAGACGTTCCAAAACACGCATGGCGCTCCTAACAGATCAGTTTTCAGTCGTTCGATTGGGGCATCACTATCGAAAGAATTCGGTGTGCTCCAATTTTGAGAGTGACGATGCGTGGTTCTATCAAACGCTTGCTAGAGTTAGACTGACGCGCTGTCTATCAATGAATCAAGTTTATTAAGGACTCACAGGGGTGGTACAATAGATGTAGCTATTAAATATAGCTTATTACTAGACTTAAATTAGATACAGAATGCGTTTGATAGTCTTAGTACACGCTACACTGCATTTCGGCTCGTTGTTTGGCCTCTGTTTGGTAAGAGTATGTGCTGCCATCGGCTATACATATTTGACAGTCTGTAGCCAGGGCCGTCAAAAACCACTTTTATCAGCAAATTAGCAGATTTTTCTATCCTGCTTTGAAGACTGGAAGGGCATTTTCTTGCTCTGACTTTCAAGCAGTCAGTATTCTTATGAGCAAATGTCACATTAGCAGTATATGACCTCGGTACATTCATAAGCCGGCGAAATATGTCATTATAAGCCACACGTAGGCGCCCAATGGTCTTCCGTTTAAAGTTCGGCCGAAGCCAGTTGCAGTACATAGGGTAACAATAGCTACGTAACAACTGACACTTGACCTCTTCAGAACAGTGACCAAATTTTCTCACTAGCATGTTGTCCACGGCGTGGAGCTTCCGAGTTCCTTTCTCTATGGTCTGGTTATCACGAAAATCATTAGTGGTTTTGTGGCCCAGATAAGAGAAGTTGTTTACATAATTGAGCTCTACGCCATTGAGATACCGTATGTTACTTTATCAGCCGGCAGTTTTTTTTTGTTTCCTAGGCTTAATGTACATGCAGACAGTTATGACAGTATTATATTCAATACAAAGTTTATACCAACTTCATTTTCGCAAATTGTAAGTAGTTTTTGGAGTCCGCTGGAATGGGGAGCAGCAAGAATCATGTCATCAGCATAACTTAGTGCATTTACTGCCATACCATTAATATGGCACCCTACTCTGGCTGCGTTCAGTTGGGTGTGAATATTGTCAATGATGAAGATATTAAAGAGAAGCGGGGAGAGTAACCTTCTCTGCCTTATGCCATTAGTCATTCCAAACGCTGATGACGTTGCTGTTCCCCATTTCACAAAGCACTTCTGAGTTTGGAACCAATACTTTTGAGTTTTAACGATGTATTGCTGTATTTGTCTCTCGATCATACACTTGAAGAACGAGTAGTGGTGAACACGGTCAAATGCAGCTTTAGCATCTAGAAAAAAAGGTACGTGGGAGATCCACCGTTAATGAAGTATGAAGTGATTTATAACTTGTTTGAGTGTAAATACAGCCATTTCCGTTCCATGTCCGGCTTTGAAGCCAAATTGGTTATCTGCAGTCATCATGAATGGTGACATGCGTTTCTCTAGCACTAGTTCTTCTACTTTCGAAAGAGAAGCAGCCTCTGCAACGGGGGTATAATTGCTCATGTCTGTTACACATTGGCTTTGCTTCTAACTATTGGTGATATTATTACTTTCATCAGATCATCCGGGAGGAAACCCAAAGTAAAACACCTGGTGAGAAAAATTACAAGGAGCGTTACCAGCCTTGCGGGAATTTACCGTCGTAGGTCCGGAAGTTGCTGAGCCCTCGCGTTGCTGTGCCCCTTGAAATAATACATGCACAACTTTCCGAGTTCTAATGCACTCCAAATACGAAGTCTACGAAGAAATATGCGAAAACTTGGGCATTTAATCAGCTATCTGACTTGATTTATCCATTTCATGTGGATTTGATAAGAAAATATGTGTTTTGGTGAACCATGTCAATAATTATGAGGATCACTGTAGCAGAACTCTTGCGACACTAGTAGCCACTGTCTCCCATGAAACATGCATAAGACGCTCCGAAGAGCAGACGTCCCATCAACAGAGGCTCAACTCTCTACGGACCAAGTCAGTGTCGGTTTCTCGTATCATGCCGTTATGTAAAATTTCATATACATATAAAACTAAATGGTCTGTATAGGGTTAAGTACTGTTACTACAATTGATGGAGGTCCTTGGCAGTTTTATGTTTATTATATCGAACACTGTCATTTTCAATTTTTCATCGAACTGAGATGCGGATAACTGCTATTGTTAGCCCTTCACTGGGTCATTTAATTTAACTTTATAACCTGTGCAGACGCTCGTGTTTTGCCCTATCTTCAACCGTCACAGGGCTAAAATGCGTTTCGGTGTCTGTTTAACCAGCAGAAGAGTGCATAGCTTCCTGAGTTTTCATTAAAAACTTGAAGTTAACTAGTCATTCAAAACTTGACTAGTGACGCAGAGTAAATTGACTCAACGACTAACATTTCAGTTAGTAAATCTGTAAGTATTCGGTTGTGTTGGAGGATATGCGTAAACACCAAAACACTAAGGTAAAACATACCGTTAGGGATGTCGATCATACTGTGCCATGATTTTTCAAACGCTTCAGCGTAGCTCAGGCCGAGTGTGTGAGATCATGAGTTGAGCAACAGTCTTTCTCGTTCGTTTTCAGTTTGCCTTATACGACACCCATAACTTGGATGTCTCTTCTTTGTGAATTTGTATGCACATTTAGCATGCCTTAAGTACCTCTATTATAGCCATGTGTAGCAGTCTGTAAGTGACGTGTGTTGCTTGATGCCCGCAGGTGACGGTGATCATCAGAGGACCTGACCGCTGTGGTGCCGGCAAGACATACGAAGCCTCGTCGCAGCAGCTGCCCAAAGCTTTCGTCGACGGGACATCTTATGGTAAATGATGCACTAGCTACTAGCGGACCGGCCGGTACAAATGGCGGCAACAAATTCCTGCTAATATAACTTTGTTTTTGCTACTGATTTTCATTTAAAAGTTGCATAACGCCCAGAAGCTCAAGTGTTCAAAACCGCAAAATATTTGCCTTCATGGAAATGGCGGCAATAGTTGGAGCGAGCCGGAGCCTAGGCTTTGACTCCTCTCTGAGACTCTGGGAATGGTATTGTTGGTCACTCTATTATCTAAGATAACTTTCAGACAAGTAAAAACTAACTGGATCAGATTATCTCGATTACAACGGGCGAATCGAGAAGCCTTCACTGTTGGCGTTAGGAGCTGGGCCCCCACGCGTACGGCAGCAGCGGTGGCAGCGAGCGTGTCGCGGCTGACAATTAGATTTACTTTTTCCTAAGGCGAAGTTCGGTGATTTTATTGTTTCAGTTGCCCTTTGTCCTAAAAGCAAAGCCCACGTGCAGCGGGCTATGAGTACCCAGTAAAAATTTGCACTACGTGTTGTTATCTCGATTGTTTGCTTGTATACAGCGCAACTTCTCGGCACCAATGACAATAAAGCAAATATCTTCATCTTGCAGCGGGTATGAAGCGTTGCATTTCCCGTCTCTGTGCTTGTTTTTTTGAATTTAGGAACTACTACAGCTCTGGCTGAACATCAGCACGCTTCCCCACTTCGCTACTCTCACCAGACCCAAAGCTTGTGTTGTTATCCCCCGCGACCGAAGCGGAGAGAGGTGATAGTGTTTTCGTTGAAGATTTAAGTTTGTATATTTGCCTGTCCACCCAATAAGTGGTCGAAGGAGTTGAGCAATATGCATCATTTTTTGTGGGAGTTTCGTGGGTTGACCTAGATGTGACCCATGCCAAAAAAACTAGACTTAGCTGGCCATTAAAAAAAATGGCACTGAATTTGCCTCCACCGCAGCAGATTGTCTTACGCCACGAGGCGTTATGTTTTTCCCTATGTTTTTATAAAAGCTCTACTCTCTGGGATCGAGGTTGTGCCTTAACCTTGTTCATCAAAAATGACTGCCGTGGCGTTCTATTTTAACTTCTGTTGAGGATGTAGTAAATTAGGATTCTATCATGTGTTAGCAGGGAAGTAACATTATTGTTTCCTATGCCCTTGCATGTACAAACTGCAACACTAACCGACTGACTGCCTTGCATTCATCCATCCATTCTCCGCAGGGAGCGAGGTGCAATTGTAGCATGGCAATTAGTGACCGCGCACAGAGTGGCCTCATTTATTTCATTTCAGGCAATGGGGAATTTTGTCAGGGACGGTAGCCCATTGCCAAACAGATGCCACACGCTTCAGTGTATATATTTCTACTTGAAAATGATATCAAGGCTATGCATATCTTTCTGGCTTTTTAGTAATTGATGCCGAACATTATTCATAATAGCAGTGCCTTTCCAAGGTAGCTATATCGTAAATATTCCATTTGAATAACCTGACAACAATGTAGCAAGTTGCGCCACTGACCAGGTGGGAGTGAGGACCACGAGGCGGTGTGGGTAGAGGAAGTGCGGCCAGGTCAGCAGGTGCGCATTGGGATCCGCTCCATCAATGCCACCATCTCCATCAAGAGGATAGAGCGGTGAGTGATGGGGTGGAGGGGCGCTGGCGGTGGTGCTCCACACCAGGCTAGTGGTACGGAGGTCGGAGGAGGTGGCTCACCGTAGTCTCCTCCACCTTCTCAAGGGGACTCCATAGGCTATCTCAGCCTTAGCTAGGCCTTTTGAATGTCTTCTTTTCATGCTGACTTCAATTTTTTTCATCTTCACGGTACCCCTTACGTACTGATGTCAGTGATGTGTTTTATTATAGATATTTTTCCTCTACCTGCTCGACTTGCTACTACTGTTTAGTCGCATGCACGCTGTTCCTGCGGGGTACACCCTCGTGCTTGGGTTTCACATTTTTGCTAGCATACTGCGTGTCTCTAGCTTTTTTATGGAACTCGTTTGAAATGATCGGGGAAATGGGAAGCCTCGATTCACTTTGCTGTGTACAAATCTCTCATTTCCATTCTGTTTCTTTCGCCCTTTCTACTCTTTCTTTCGCCCTTTCTACTCTTTTTGATGATATAATAATGTGCTCTGCCTCCTTTTCCCGGTTTTTGGTTTCCATGCGTAGATCACTCAAATGGCTGGTACGCTACTTGTTGTTTTTCCTTCCTTTGGGTCGCAGCGAAGTACATGGGTAGGGAGGGTCGAGCGGGGCCCTATTTACATTGTGACTGTTCCAAATATGATGCACATTGGGTATTTTCAAGTAATTCAAACCATGGGAAGTTAGTCAAGCACGAAGTGATAACATCTCGGGGATATGGAAATGCTCGGCAACTGCAGCACTTTAGAGTTCATTTAAATGACGTTTCTGCAGATCCTGTGCAGGATATGCACGAGGAAGGCCCATGACCGTAACCGCCTGAGAAGCGTACTGTCCTGTGCAGACCTGCCGCACTCTAGGGACAAAACTGCGGCTGAAATTGCCAACTACTAGAGAAGTTCTCCTAGAGCTCAGACCTCCACCAATCAGCGCAATACTAACAAAAATTTAGAAATAGTCCAGAATGCAGGTTGTTTGTGGATCATCAAGACTGAAATTCCCATTTCTCGTAACAGTGCTGACGGTTTTAAAAAAATTTATGAAGATCTGTTCATAACTTTTTGAGTTATGCTGCTAACAGGCAGTCAAATATCGGCCGAAACATAACCTCCGTGGCGGACATAAAAGACCTTAATTTGAGTCCCCCTCAGGGGGCATAAGATAAGCAAACGTTACTTGCTGCTTAATAGCTACTTTCCGTGAGAATTTGACCTGCAACGGTACCTAACCTGCTGCATTGACCGCTATTCCCCCAAATGCAGCAAGGAGTGATGCAGTGTGGTGCCATGTCCGCGCGGTGGGGCGCGTCCACCCTTGCTTTCCTTCTCTGTCTCCGGCGACCTTTGGGCGGGGCGTGCCTTGCTGTTCCGCGCACCCGGCAACGTCGGATCAGAGCGGTGGCTTGTGTCCTGCTTGGTGGGTTGCTAGAGAGCGTGGGAGGAGGGGCGCGAGCCTGTCCAGAGCCGAGACCTGTCGTGTGGGTTCGGCGTGGCCCACTGCACTTCACTCAAACCCTCCCCTTTTTGGTCCGTTCAGGACTAGGGTCCGATTGTGGCGCGGCCCCACTTAGGTGGTAACGTGGACCAGGGCCTGCAATACTCGCCTGCAGGATCAAACGCCATTACTGTTTCCTCCATGCGGTCAGAGAGGGTGGTGGTCAAACTCCGCCCTCTCGGAGGTAACTCAACAGGATGGGCCGTAAGTCATAGGGTTCGGTTAGTTAGTTTCGCCAATCCTATGTTATGGTGCCCGGCAACCCCTGGGGACTCGTTACCTTAGCCATTAGCTAGGTCTTCAGGACGTCTGTCTTTCGTGCCCTCTTTGCTTCCTTCCCAATTTCATACTCCTACTTGGTTATGCTTTATTCTGTTCTTCCTCTTCTTTCCCGACTACCTGTTCTCATACGCGTTGATCCTGTTTGGGAACACCTTCGTGCATGGGTTCCCCGTTTCTATCGGCATACTATATGCCCCTTTCTCTTTCCTCTGTGATATCTTCCCGGAAACGGAGGCTTAAACTTTCTGACGCTAACTAGCAATTATCGGCTGAAACTTGCTCCCCCACACCAGGAGTGTTGCATCCAGAGACCTGTGCCGTCAGCTGCGATGCTTGTCGCTTGATGAGAGAGTTACGCACGGGATTTGTGCTGTGCTAAACAACCTTATCTAAGTTCAGCCATGTATACAGTGCGGGTGCCGCTAAACCGTCCAACTTTGCGGAGGTATTCTCAAATTTAGTCATAGTTAACAAAATGTACAAATCATAAACCACACCATACATTGATTGGACACTGAAATCGGGCCTCGAGGCCGATTTACGTAAGTGTTAATAAAATGAATTCTAATAATCACAGACCCCTCAAACAAAGAGTAATTTCTTCGTCGTAACATAAGGAATGTATTGCATTGTAAGGAATCTAAATTCACAATCATTTATCTTCTGTAGGCAATATATATCATACCCTCAGACACCAAGAAAAATTGAAAATTAATCATTATTTCTAGGAATATTAAAATTTTACAGAAAAAATTGGCACACAGATACTACATGTAATGTACTTTAATATTACATACACTTGAGTTTTTTCTAACGACTTATTTGAAGCAATAACCTCAGAAATTGATGTATGTAGAGCTTTCGGTAGAGCTCATCCCTATAGCCGCAAGGTAAGAAAGGTCATGAAATCCCAGTAATACTGAAAAATCTGATTAAAACCACAGTAATACTACAGAATAAAACAACATTAGTAGCCATGAACTAAAAATACATACTTAACCATGAGATGAAGATACTGAGACAGCCGTTAAAAGATATTAAAATGACATTTTGGTGCTGCACCGCTGATACAACCCTTCACCACTGGAACCATCTACAGTTGAACCATGTCATTTCATATACTACCATTACTACTACGCAACTTTGTGGTTGCGTACGTTGCATCACTTCATGGTTGCTTATGTTGCATCACTTGATGGTTACCTAAGTTGAATTACTTTCATAGTTGCGTAGGTTGAATCACTCCATGGCTGCCTAAGTTGAATGACGTCATGGTTGTTCCCTACACTACATGTCTACATCACGTCATGGTTGTCTGCGTTATATCACTTCATGTTGAATGTGTTACTGGTACATTTCATCATGATTGCCTACATTACATGATTTAATGGATTACTATGTTTAATCACTTCATGGTTGCCTACGTTGCATAATTTAGTGGACGACTATTTTACATCGCTTCATGGTTGCCTACATTACATTATTTGATAGATAACTAAGTATGTTACATCACATCATAGTTGCCTCCATTTCATACATGATTTGATAGATGGCAATGTTACATCACTTCATGGTTGCCAGAGTTAAATTACACCATGGTAGCCTACATTACATCACTTCGCAGCTGTCAATGTTAGATCACTTCACAGGTGCCAGTGTTAGATCACTTTACGACGGCCGATGCTTCATCACTTCACAGTTGCCAATGCTAGATCACTCTAGGCCTGCCAATGCTAGATCACTCTAGGCCTGCCAATGCTACATAATTTCACGGCTACCAATGCTGTATCACTTCACGGCTACCAATGCTGTATCACTTCACGGCTTCCAATGCTGTATCACTTCACAGCTACCAATGCTGTATCACTTCGCGGCTTCCAATGCTGTATCACTTCGCCGCTACCAATGCTGTATCACTTCGCCGCTACCAATGCTGTATCACTTCATGGCTACCAATGCTATATCACTTCACGGCTACCAATGTTGTATCACTTCTCGGCTACCAATGCTGTATCACTTCGCGGCTACCAATGCTGTATCACTTCGCGGCTACCAATGCTGTATCACTTCGCGGCTACCACTGCTGTATCGCTTCGCGGCTACCAATGCTGCATCACTTCGCTGCTACCAGGGCTTCATCACTTCATGTCTGGAAGCTGCTCCGACTCACCCTTCAGCTCTGCTGTCTGTTCTGATCATCTCGCTTAGCCCGTATACCAAAACCAAATAAATTTCATTAACATTTCCATCAGCTGTTTACTTGGCATTTCATTGCAAATCGAGCATACCACAAATTTAAGAAGCTTCTGTTCTACCAAATGAAACTTTATTTCACAAACTATTGCGAAACAGCTGTACTTTACCGCAAAAATCAAAGGATGTCATAAACAGTTGCTCTAAGTAATTAGCTATACTTCCAGCCTTAATATTTTTGTGCATTTGTTGCGTATAGATGTTTTAGAAGCATGTACACTGTACAGGTTTGCCAATCATTACTGAAGGCAAAAGAATTAAGTCAAATAGCTAAACAAAGTATGGAAAAGTAATGAGAGAACATGTAAAAATGTGTCTGCGGCTCCGTGCAGTCAGGTCCAATTGCGGGACCGAAATCTGCCTTAGGGGCCAGAGTCCGGTCATTGTATGGTTTGGTCTACGTACAAAGATATTTTTTTTTTACTGTTGTAGCTCCTCTCAAGGGGACATAGGATGGGCCGTTGGGTTAGGTTAGTTAGGTACGTACGCCCATCCTATGTTTTGGAGACCACCAACCCTAGCAGACCCTGTAGGTTACCACAGCCTGAGCTGGGCACTCGGGACATCTTTCCTTCCTGCCCTCTTAGCTTCCCTCCACTTTCCTGCTCCTGATTATGCTTTATTCTGTTCTTCCTCTTCTTTTCCGACTTGCTGTTCCCATGCGCGTTGACTCGTGCATGGGTTCCACGTTTCTCTTGACATTCTTTATGTCCCTTCTTTATTCCTCATTTTGGGTCAGTGTACTCAACGGGTAGGGAAGCTGAAGCTAAGAATTTAATAATAATACTGTTGTTACTATGATATGCGAGTAATGGGATAAAAAACATAAATTAGATTACCGAAAAATATAACTATTTTGCGTTGCGCTGCTCTAAGTTAGTGAAATGGAACAGCGCAATATCTTCCCAAATGGTCATTTGTACCAGCTGTGACAGCTCTAAGCCTACAAGTGAATAGGTTAAAAATACCAGAGCTTGAAGTTGATGCGAGAGTAAGAAAAATAGCGCAAGCTGTTCTCTAACCGGAGACCCGCATGTGGTAACTGAGGGCAAGGAGGTTGAGTAGAGTCTATCCAACCTCCATGACTGAGGGCTGTCGATGTTACTACAGGTACCTCTCTGTGTCGGTGGCTGTACCTGAGGCTGTGCTCAGTGTGGAGCAGGACAACGGCCTGTGCGTGGCGTCCTGCCCTCCTAGCGAGATGCTGTCGGCTCCTCACCAGCTTGCCATGCCTGAGCGCGAGGTAAGGGCTCGTGTCCCTCATCATTGCTTCCGTAGCCATCAACTAGTTGACCATTAACTTCCATTTCCTAGACAGCTCATTTTCTTTTCTGTTTAATCCGTAGCTGTAGGCTACCTTAGCCTGATACGTGGGTGTATTTTCATTGTATTGGCTAGGGGATTAGTTACGTTCGTCCAACCTATGTCGCGAGGGGTCACCTCTCCCCTCCCCTCCCACTGAAGGTCCATTTGTTACTTTGAGCCATGGTATAACTACGCCGCTTGACCAGTTTGCGACTCTTCTGCGCATCTCGCTCCAAAACGTCACCTGGAGACCTCAAGCTCGGCTAGTGCTCTTCTTGTCCGGGAGTTCATGAAAGTAATGTAAACGAAAAGGCAGTTATTGCTTAAAAGATTATGAAGAAGCGGCAAACCTGTTAAATCGGCAAATTTTCGTCGCATATTGCTGCATCTGTCCTCGACAGTTTCTCGCGCGGTTAAAGATTGACTTCGTCTATAGCTTTAGGCAAAAGGCAGCAGTACTGTTGATAATACTTTAAAGTTTTATCTTTTCTGGAGCTATATCCGACTATATGCAGACTAATATCTTTGTGCATTAGCATTGGCACACTTTTGTACAGTTACATGTATATAACACGGGTGTAGCGTGCAGTACCTGCTTTCTGGTCTACATTCCCTTAATTGAAGCACCTTTAGCTAGCATACCATTGGTTTCCACTAACTTATTTATGCTGCAATTATGCATGATATGGCGTTATTACTTCCAACTCTAGAACTGACATTTGTACACCAACTATCTTCTATCTATAACAGCAGAGAGTGTTGTTACGCTCTTTGCTTCCTGGTTTTATATGTGAGCCACACCATCACGAGCTTACGACACACAAGCTAGGACATGAAGTTTAACGTAGCATCCTTCATTCATAACAAAAAGCTAGAAAGAGGACAGTTCTGGGGAACCAACGTAAATTTACATATGACTTTATTGATGTGTTTCTACCTAAAAGTGTTCCGATAGCCCCTTTCTATTTTGTCGTGTAGGTAGTTGATGTAGGCTATAGAATTATGTACGACTATAGTTTTTTGCAGTTACAACATATATTAAGGAATTACAAGTCTTTGTGAAAATATATATGTTTCACGTTCCATAAATGTCTAATATCACTTTGTTTCCTCATAGGTAAGCTGCGTTAAAATATACCGGAACACAATGTATTTCGTAGTCTTCAGAGGACTCTGTGACAGTGCTAGCAAGCTATGGAGATCTGTCTAAGTTGTCTGCAATAATTCGCTACATTTAATTGGTTTGGTTATATGTTGTGATAAGGAACGAACATTTAATCAAATGAGAAGACAATAATTATAATACGACGATAGTAAGCGACCGAGTTTGGGTCTCCAGATGACGGCACGGCTGGCTAGCAAGCAAAGGGGGCGGAGTCGGAGATGCTCGTGGGGCTTCCTTTACGTAGTTATACCATGCTTTGGCCTTACCTAAACCCTTCGGGACGTCTCTCTTTCGTGCCCACTTAGCTTCCTTCCAATTCATGCCCTTACTAATGATATTTTTCTTTTCGTTGTACTCATGAGCGGTGATCCAATATGGGACTACCCCTGTGCTTGGGTTCCATATTTCTCTAGACATGGTAATGACATGATCCGCCCCCTGCTCTTCTTGAACTCCTATTCCTTGTGCCAAGGTCCTGAGTTGACGGATAGAACATTACTGGCGCCGTAATATAGTATGTAGCCAACCTATTCTAATTGAAACGAACCTGTCCTCACCTATTCTTCACTTACCTTACCTAACAAACATTCTGAGGTAGCCAAGCCATTGCTAGTATAAGGCTTAGACCGTAGTATATTACCGGTAGTGTATCTCTCGATATACGCGTTATTTCTTATCAGCTGTTGAAATAGTTGTCATTCACGGCATTAATGTCTGCGATGAAGTAATTAGCGCTGTCAGACTGAAGTGTTTTGCTGATTTGTCTTTATTAATGAAGACTTTTGTGCCTGCTGTTGCTATTTTGGTTTTCATAAAAGTTGAATGCTTCTTTAACTGCGATTACCGACGATGATTTCGTTACTCTCCTGCACAACCAACGGATATCGTTCAGCTAATAAGAGAATCCTTCGGCAGGCGCAAGAACTATGTGCTGAGTACAACCTCACAGACAGCTACCTCGACGCTTGTGTGTTTGATCTCATCACCACCGGTGACACTTTCTTCCGCGTGGCTGCGGCGGCCGCCCAGTGGGAGCTGTGGTCGGAAGAACCCCTCACTGCAGCCGCCACCCTAAGGAACTGCACGCGGTGGCCCTGCCGGCCCCTCATCTCTGCAGCTCCTCCTTTGCTGCTAAGCTTTGCCTCCTGTTACCTCGCTCTCAGCACCCTCATGCTGTCTCTCATCAGTATTTCTCATCATTCGTTGTAAATAAGCTACATGTCCTTTATACGTCTATCGTAAGGAGCTGGCGCTGCTCGTTCAGTATATTAATTGAGCGGCTGTTTTGTCAAACTATATGTGCGGTGTGCTGCAGGCACGACGTAAGTTGTATGTATGTAAAATTTACCGCTGTATCAGGTCTGAAATATTTCCTCCGCACGGATCTCAAAACCGGCCCGGCACTGCATTGCGTGTGCCCTGCTAATACTCTCGAAATGAGTGCATGTAACTAGCGTGGCATCCCTGTGCTCCCGTCATGCTCGTATCTCGCTGTGTGGAAGTAGCCGTGACAGAACAGACGTCACCGTGTGCGCAGTGCATCGTAAAAAGCAACAGATCGATAACGCACGGAGAATAAAGACTCCTTTTGTTTCTCTACCGCCCGCAGCTTCCACTACGTAACGCGCCTTGTCATTTCGTTGGAGGCGATAAAGCAACTTACTGTTTTCTTGTCTTCTTTGACCTGGCTCGTTTAAACTTAATTATAATTGTTTCCAATCAGTAAGCTGAACTATGATTATTCAAACACCTCCGTAAAAATATTTCCTAATAGTAAGCTGAAGTATGACAATACAACTACCTCCCTAAATATTTAAAAATTCAGGTTTTTAATACCTACTGAGTTTAAGATGAAGATCTAGGCGAAATCCTATGCACCTAGTAACTGAAAATATATACCACGCAAGGGCGCTGCTGACTGGCGCGACGGAACTGCGTCAACTCAAGTTCAAGAGCTTGAGTTTGTGAAGCGATTAAGTTGGGATCAGTCGAACGCTTTCTGCATCTCAGCCCAGTCATTGTTTACGTTCGCGATCGACTGACCGTGTGGTTACAGAACCGGGCTTGTGCAGTTCTCTGTGTAGCGAGTTTTGGGAAGTGGGCGCTTCAGCTCAGTTGATACTTGAAAATATTGAGAACAGTTCTGGTGACAGGAAGCCCTTGGCTTAGCTCTCTTCACCGAGAAGTAATTTGTGGTGAGTTCTTCACAACGTGGAAGAAATAATAGTTATATGTTCCTCAAAACACGATACATAGTGTGACGCCCGACTTACAGCTCTTTGGAATTTCTGCAGTGCATTGCGTTTGAATTCCCAAACCTGCTTGCAAGAAAGTTGAGGGTTTCAGTTATCACAAACTTAACCACTTATGCTTCATTTTTATCTCCCGCGAATAAAGTGAGAGAGGTGATGATGTTTTCGTTGAAGATTTAAGTGTAGGTATATATTTGCTGTCCACCCAATAAGTGGTCGAAGGAGTTGAGCAATCTTTATAAAATTTTTGTAAGGAGTTTGGTGGGTTGACCTAGATGTGACCCATGCCAAAACAAAAAACAAGACCTAGCTGGCCATAAAAAATGACGGCGTTGAATTTTCTCTACTGCGGCGAATTTACATTCACCACGGCAGATCGTCTGGAGAATGGGGCGTTCTATATTTATCACCCGCGAACAAAGTGAGAGAGGTGATAATGTTTTCGTTGAAGGTTTAAGTATATATGCCCTCAGGGGCATATTGTGGCGGGCCCTCTCCCTGCTACAATATGTTTGGACATCACGCACCCAAGGGACCCGAGTGCCTTCTCCGCAGGGGATGTAGCATCTGGCCGCAGTTCCTGCTGAAAAGGATAGTTTTGTAGAGTTAGGTAGGTTCTCTACATTTCTCTTTCTGTTCCGCGAGGTGGGCCGCCAAATGGTGGTAAGCGACCCATCCCATGGGACTCCTATCTGTTCCCGTGTGGGGGCCACGGCAGGGACCCTCCGCACGAGTGTTCCCTTTCTTCTGTCTTCTTCTCTTTTCGTTTTTCGTCTCCTTCTCTCCGCCGCACGGCTGAGCGATATCGTTCGACCGAGCCGTGTGGAGTTCGAAGTTCTCGAGCCCTATTTCCTGCTAGACATGGTGTACCTAGCCTAGATTGTTCTAATAGAACTCATTTGAGTTCGACTCAACTTCTAAACTATATTATACGAAGTTGGATCGCTGTTATATAGTCTTTGTATCTAATATGGCGGAAGAACCGACAATAATGCTTATAATTTAAGTATATATGTTTGTATATTTATCTGTTCACCCAATAAATGGTCGAAGGGGTTGAGCAATCTTCATAATTTCTTTAGGGATTTGATGGGTTGACCTAGATGTGACCCATGCCAAGAAATCACTATAAAAAATGACAGCGTTGAATTTTTCTCCACTGGGGTGAATTTTGCCTCCAGCGCGGCAGATCGTCTGGAGAATGGGGCGTTCTATTTTTTTCCTATGTTATTATTGAAGAGCTAATCCATGGAAAGAATGCGGCTGCGCCCTAGCCTCGTTCATCGAAAATGACTTCGTTGAATTTGCCCCTACCGCGGGTGATGGTCTTACGCCACCGAGGCGTTCTAGTTTTCCTATGTTACTATTGAAGAGCTAATCCATGGAACGAATGCGGCTGTGCTCTAGCCTCGTTCATCGAAAATAACTGTTGAATTTGCCCCCTACCGCGGATGATGGTCTCACGCCACCGAGGCGTTCTAGTTGTGACTCAAGTCGAAGTGTCTAATTGAGGCTCAGGGTTACGTTTCTGGTTGCGTGACGCTGGCAAGTTTGAGTTTGTTCCGTCTTGCCAGTAGATGGCGCCGTAAGTATGCTACGCTAAAGTGAATAAATATCAATAGCTTCCTCATACCACTTGACTTATCACACTGGCCATTTTTACTAGGCTTCGCCATTTTTACTAGCACCAACCAATATTAGGCGTATCCGATGCATATCTTTTCGAAGTGCCTCTTGAAACTCCCGGTAGCGATGTGCGGATCTTGCAAGAGCTTTTGCTACCATTGTGTGGGCTGAGTGCGTATTTGTTCTCGCCGCTGACCTCCACGTAACACTAACGATATTCTTGATGACTCTCTGAGCATTTCGTAAGCTACTCTAATGGTTGTGACCTTAGCAATGACGATCTCAACATGTGCTGAACATTAACACTCACGTAAATCAGGGCTTTTGCACGCTTCGTTTAATTCAGAAATCTTTGCGAAACTACCAAATGTCTTGCATCCTAAGAAAAAATGAGCTCCTTATAGTGTGTGATCACTCGTCTCGTTAGTTTTCTTATTCAAACCACTTGCAGTATGTAAAAGACGATTCTATTTACCCCCAAGGTGTTTGATACTGCCGAATTTATTGCTTATGTACTGTACAACGGACGAAGTCAGACTCGCGCATTACCCTTTTAAATGCTGGAGAAGGTGTTTTTCCGGTCACTTTCATAATCACTGTCGCTGAATAGCACACAAATGATTGCAATTATTGTGATAGTCTTGAGGCGTCATGTTTGTTATAACAAACTGCTTGCTGTGTTGATACGAACAGTAAAAATAGGCGATTTCTGTCATATTTATTTGACACCAACGGTGTAGATTGTTTCTTATTAATACCTATAAATTCTACAGTATTAACGTGATTACGCGTGATACGGTACCTACCATGAAAACTCATGTCTCAGTTTTCTCTTCAATAACCGCTCCCTAACAATTTTACTTTTCAACATTGTTTGTAAATAGTGTAAGAATGCTACGCAAGCCCATCGATAATTTTATTTAATTTATATTAAGATATGAACATTAAGCGAAGTTAACGGGTAAAACGATTCAGTTCCTTTTGCTTTGTATAGGTAGCAGTTATGACTGCATCCTGCAATGTTTGAAAAATAATAATAGTTGGATGATACATGCAACTTCCGGTCAGTACTGCTGAGTGTCTCGTACTCTGTTCCGTAATACGTACGCTGCTAACTTTACTACTGGACATGTTGTCTGGTTCCGTATTACAACATTTTAGTTGCAAATTCCCCTAAGGGAAACTGATCGCTGTTGTATCGTGCACCGATCGACGACACGGGGAAAGTCTTTAATTAGTATATTCCCCTCGCGGGATATTTTGGTGATCCATGTCAGGGATTGTGAGTAACTTTTTGTAGGGGCTGTAGCATCTGGCTGCCGTCCCTGCTGAAAAAGTTAGTTTGTAAAGTTGGGTAGGTTCTCTAGGCTTCTTGCTTTTGCCGCCGATGTAGGTGGCCGACTTGTTTATTCCGCGGGGCTCCTGTCCTCTCCCGTAGCACTCACCACGAGTGCTTCTTTTTTCTGTCTTATCTTTTCTCTTTCGTCTCCAAGAGATACCTTGCGCCTAGTTTCCCGCCCAGTAGTAGCGCACTGATAGAAAATTCGTGACACAGAACGTACTTGGCTAACTTATTTACTGCTGCTTCTACTACCTAGTGCTCCCAGTACTGATTGCAATTTTTTCATTATTACAGACATCGGACGCTACCTCACAAGTTTCTTTCTCCGAGATAAGTTTTTATTATCCTTGACAATCTTGTTGAATGTTTGCAGATATTAGATATTGTGGTTACGATTTTTTCTGTGTTATTTTTTTTTTAATTTCGCGCGATCTCAGAACAGGTTGTTACGTACCATTTGTGTACACCTTACATTTCTTGCTGCTGTTGTTGGCTACAGAAATGCCCAAATTACTTTTTAATTCATTTCCCATCGCGTAGCAAATACTATTAAGTGATCTCAGTTTAGTAGTTTTTAAGCTAAGCGGCTGCATTTTTGCATCCTTTTCTTGGATACTCCTGCGAATTGTTTAAACTAGTTTTCCTAATTGGACCGTGAGTACTGTAGAAATGTTAACTGGTACAGTCTCTATGTGATGTATGCCAATAAATGTAATGCATCTCTCAGTGTCTGTGTTCTACGATGAAGATACCAGCGTATCTTTAATGGTTATGTTTATAATAGTCTTGGCTCCCTGTCTCTGGGGCTTTTTTGTACGAGGGTAACTACGTTAGCTGTGGACATGGTATCAATTTGTTACGCTAAGCAACGGTTTCGGTATCAAAACGGCGGCTACGCCAGTCGAATTCTACGCTAATCAGGGTTTCCAGGACTTCTCTTCATCTGCAATACATGCTGACAGTTGAGCGGGGCAATTAATTTAGGTAAGTAGCTATCTTCGAATACCAGTTAGTTCTTTGATGTGGAGCGATCACCTGGACGTTAATGGCCAGGCTGCTGCAGATTATACGAGGGCAAGTCAAAAAGTTCGCGGAATTGCTGGTAATATTTGACATAAATTGAAGCTTTCTTGCGTTCGTGCAATGTATTGCTCTGCCAAGTGTGGTCCTCTTCTCCGCTGATTCATTCTACCAACTTTGACGTAAGTTGCTGCACTTGAATAGGCAAATGAGCAATTACTCATTTGAGCATCACCATGAAGCGTTTGGTATCGAAGTCGCTAGAAGTTCGTTACTATCGAATTTTCCTGCGCCTTGATGTCTGTGGGGTGAGTGGTAATTGCGTTGCGTTCGAATGAATAAGAAACAAATTTTAGGCCTCTGTATTGACAGCGGATTTGAGACTAATAATTCTTAGTACTTAGATATTAACAGAAATGAGGACCTCCATCTCATCGTTGAAGCCATTTGTTATGACCTGACTTGTGCCATGTATAGCGGTCGGATGCCAGCTACCATATCAGACAGCACTTGACGTTCTTGGATATGTAATGATGCTGCGAGAAAAATTTTCCGCTAACTTTTTGAATTCCCCTCGTATTTTACTGACAAGTTGCAATATTATACATACAAGTCAGTGAAGTGTAGTACAGTACTGAATGTACTCTTCATATGTCATAGATAATGATAAGCCGTAACATTGCATGTCACTTGCTCCATAGCATTGAGCTATGTACTCTCTAGCGGATTCCTCCCTGAGGCACGAAATGGACCGCAGGCCATAGTTTAAAGCTAGTCAAATATTGCAGGCTTAGGTTAGTTTCGGTTCGCCCAACCTGTGTTATGGGGAGCAGCGCTTCCAGGGAGACCCTGTAGGTTACCTTAGCCATTAGTTAGGCCTTCAGGACGTCTGTCTTTCGTGTCCACTTTGCTTCTTTCCGATTTCACACTCCTACTGATCTTACTTTCATCTGTTCTTCCTCTTCTTTCCCATGCGCGTTTATGCTGTGCGGAAATGCCCTCGTGCATGGGCTTCAGCTGGCCATGGTCATACTGTATGTCCACTTTTTCTTCCTCTGTAATATCGCCTTTGTTGTGGAAACGGAGACTTAAATTTCGGACTATAATAGTTGAGTATTTCATTCTATGTTAAGGAAAGTGACGCTCCCGCCTGTACGCCGTATACTTTTGCAGCTGTAGTTAGGTGACCTTGTGTGACCTGAGGGTACGGTACGGAGTGTAGCCATAGCATTGCTGCCCTTCCTCGGCTCTTTAAGTTTTCCTTCTGGTGTACATGATCACTGCTCTCGCTGTCTAATTTCTTATCGTATTATCTAATTTGTTGTGCTCTATATGTGCTATGAGGCAGATGTACTCCTTTAAAGCAGGCTAGGGTACAGAAATAAAAACGCACTTTTTTCGCCAATCAAGATGACCGTTCTGTCGCTGCTTCACATTTGGAGATTGTTTTGTGTGTGCAGAGCAAAGTCACCGCCAGGCGTCATTGTTCTGAAATTAGATTGCTTGTTTTTTTCGTACCCTTAGTGCTGTGCTCAATGACCTCGGCACGAGACTGTACTCCCGTGAGGGTTGATTCTCCGCAAGATGGCTTAACTATGAATGTCGATATTGTGACTTTATATCGTGAACTGTTAGTGGCTCCAGGCAGAATTTCATCGTCGCTTAAGTATGGAGAAGCCAAAGTACAGATGGTAGAGTTTATGACACGTTTTTACTGGCTATGGGACTCATCCAATCTCATGACTGTCGTTCGGTGTTGTGCTTTGTTGGTCATTGAATTGTCACGTAGATTGGCTTGCGTCGGCTCGCCCTGACTCTCCTGGTTTGGCTGCTCGTTAGTTCCGTACTCTTGCTGTCGTCTAATGGTGGCGTTCTGGACCTGGTGATGACTGATATGCCCGACCTGACGCATGTTATAGGTGCTCCTGTTGGCAGGTCTGATCAGTGTCTCGTGTCTGCCACGATGAAGATTTCTTCTCCATCACCGATAAGCTACACTAGCCGCTGTGTACATCTGAAGTTCCACAGCAGATGAGACCTAGTCAGGAATGAAATCAAGGCTCTTCTCTGGGGTGATATTGTAGGTGCCTTGATATGGTGAAGGATATAAGGACCGCGGTTTACTCGAAGTTATTAACTGGCGCGTTCCGAGGGCGACGGTCCGCCGGCATAGTGGGCACGAGCTATGGTTTGATAAAGACTGCAAGGCTGCTTATGGTGCTAAACGAACAGCCCGTCACGCGTGGAGGCGTGGGGCCCGCTTAGTACGGCAGGAGTTCTTCGCCTCTCAGCGAAGAACTCCTGCCGTAAGGAGATGCTGTGCTCAGGCACAGCGGCCGTACTTGTTTCGCTGTCACGAGCAGTTGGCTTCATCTTCTGTCTCGCAGGCTTGGCAGAGGACATTGAAGCAGTCCGTGTTTGGTGCACATGCCGATATTCTACCGTTGTGGGGATAGGGCGATAGGATTGTTTCTCATGCGAGTGAAGGCTGCACTTCTGTGTGTCCACTTTGATTCAAAGCAGTCTGGGGACGGTATCATGCATTATACCAGCATCGTGTCTCAGTCGACCTGTAGTTAAAACATTTGCCTTTAGGTCTAGTGAAGAGAGTTCCCTTCTTTCTAATTTCGACTCCCGTTTTGGTGTGGACCCGCTTGGCTTTTTTCCGTTGTTTATTTAGAAATTGACTGGCGTGCTGGCGCCTACACTCGCCGTTTTTTTGTGATTTCTTTATGAAAGGTTGTTGCGCTGCCTCTTGGAAGTGCGCCGAGTAGGCAGTATATCCCAAAGGCCCCTTATCTGCATGGGCCTCTGTTTGATCATCCAATAGATAATGCCTGTTGACTCCAAAGTCGTTGAGAGGTTATTAGCATGCAGACCTAGACGCTTGTGTGGGAAGGATTTCCTACCGAATATAGCTATTGTCGCTATGCTACCGAATTAGCAGCATGTGTACCGTAAGGGCGTCAGTGCCTGTGATCTTCTCCTTTATATAATTTGTGCTGGTTGGAGTGCACTTGGAACTGGTTGTGAGCTGTGCCTGGCCCAGATTGACTCCAGTATTGTGTTTGACAGTGTGTCCCATCTGGTCATTATGCGTAACGTGAACTAGCAGGTGTTTTGCCCATCATTGGTAACTTCCTCGCCAATAGAAAGCAGAGAGTTGCCTTAGATGGGTTTGCTGTAGAGCTACTCAAGTAGCATCAGGGGCTTCCCACGGTATATGTGTTGGGACCTTTGCTGCTTCTACTGTATACTACGGAGCTTAGCTCCATGTTAGCTAACCCCCTGATCAGCCGTGCACATGACTACACCCTGGTGGCTTTAGTGTCTACGCTTGCCGACAGGCTTACAGTTTCTGTGCCATTTGCTATGGCTTCGGGACGTCTGTCTTTCGCGCCCACTTTGTTTCCTTCTATTTTCATACTCCTTGCTCGTGCTTTATTCTGATCTTACTCTTCTTTCCAACTTGCTGTTCCCATGCGCGTTGATCCTGTGCGGAAACACCTTCGTGCATGGGTTTCCCGTTTCTGTCGACATGCAAAATGACCCTTCCAATTCCTATCATGGAAGAGCTTAGTATGTACTTATTTAGGGAAGCTTAAATTTTCTTATAATACTACTACTACTGCTGCTAACATTTGAACCCCACGTTCGCAGTGTTGTTGCCTTCGTTACTTAGAGGCTTGGTATTACGAGGAAAGTGCCTTCACGGATATTCTCTGGCCTTTTCCATGCCAAAATATAAATTCTATGAGCATTACACACCCAGGGGCTGTCCGGTTGTTTTTTCCGCAGATATTGCCACTGGCCGTAATTCCTGCTAACGAACTTGGTTTGTAGTTAGATAGGTTCTCTATGCTTCTTCTCATGCTCCGCGAGGTGGGGGCCACTGTTAAGGGGCCCTCTGTACAGTTGTTTCTTTTTTTTCCGTCTCTTTGCCCTGTGCGGCATGACTAAGTTGGTTGCGATATTTGGTTGAAAATACTTAGTGCCTCATATTCCTGCCAGTAGTAGCGCTGGCCATTGGGAGACTAATACTTTGTGCCTCATATTCTTGCCAGTAGTAGCGCTGGCCATTGGGAGACTAATACTTTGTGCCTCATATTCTTGCCAGTAGTAGCGCTGGCCATTGGGAGACTAATACTTTGTGCCTCATATTCCTGCCAGTAGTAGTGCTGGTCATTGGGAGACTAATAGAACTCATCTAAGTTCGCAATAAACTAGAGTCCCTCAGAAAAGCCGGAAGATAAATCGCTGAGAATTCGGCGCGATGCGACTAATATTGCTGCTCTAGTAATGCTTCTACTACTATGAGGGAAGCGTCGAAGGTTTTTACTAACCCTCGTTTGGTGTGGTGTTGTTGGAGCTTCCTACTGCTTATAGTTTTGTACTGTTCTCCCGGCTGGGCCTCAGCTGCTGTGTTTTGACAAAGGGATGTCTCGTACTCGTAATTTGTGCGCGAGGCTCTTTAATTCCAATCTTGCGCATCGGCGTAGGGTTTCTTCCTTATGGATGTTTTATAAAATCCCTCACAATGATAAGCCGATAAGCATTTTCTTAGGCCAAGGCTGCCAGCCCCCCCCCCCCCTCCCCCCTCAATGCAGCCCACACGTAGAGCGGTTACGATTCATGAGTTCGCTGTTAAGCTGCCTCGGGGGCGTACTACCCAGTACCAGCGGTCATTTATGGATCGCTATGGAGCAGGCTGGATGGCTCTGTTGTTACGGGTGGGAGTTGGGTTGTTTTCAAATTTGGATCAACCCCGTCCTCTCGTGATTGATTTTTAAATTTCAGTTTCTGAATAGCGTGGGAACCTTGTGTCGCTTGGGCACTTGCCTCGCGGTTTCTCGCTCTCTTGAGATTGACTTACCGCAGGATTCAGCGCATCAGGTCGTAGCTAATACCTATACTTGGCTACGTAACTATTTGCATGTCGTCTTACTCCGTGCGGTGGGCCGCCGGTGGTGGTAAGCGATCTGTCTTACAGAACTCCCTGCTTCCTCGTAGAGGACCACGGATGCGACGCTCCCCACGAGTCTCTTGTCTCTTTCTCCTGTCTCTGTTTTTTTGAGGTGTTTATGCCTCGTTTTCCTGCCAGTAGTAGCGCATATAATTGAGTTCGCCGTCAAATTGGGACTGTTCAGCAGAAATGCTGCAGAGATTCACATAGTCGTTACGCTGATAACCCTATTCTGTACTTATGCACTTTAGCTCGTCTCTTTCGTTAGATGTAGCTAGTTAGCTGTGCTTGTTCAGCCTCGTACGCAGTGTGCAGTACGTCTGTAAGGTCTCACCCTGGTTGTCAGAACATTCCGCAAGATTTTCTTCCATAGGGAACAATTGAATGCAGCGCGATGCTAATCGCTCTAGGTTAGCTCCACAGCGAGTACGAAGCTGTTAACTACTCGGTAAACTTCATGCTGTATTATTTGGTTGTGTTTACTTCTGAGCTTCGCTAGTATATTTTTATTAGCTATGATCTAGTCAACATAGTGTAATAAACTCTATGGTTTACACGCTGTTCGCAAGTTTGTTTATTAACTTTCTTTATACATGTATTAGTTGTGCTTTGTTATTGGACTCGTATATTTTATGTGTACAGTAGGATTCTGTTACTACTACGGTGAGTTTCACCAGCTGCATTTGTTCCCAGCCGAACTCAAAGACGAGATCACAAAGATATAGCCGCCCCTCCGAGTAATGTTATCATTAGTGTCTTGAATGTTGTTAATACCGTATATCATGTCTTTCAATGCTAAGTTATGATGCATTCTCTGAGTCGAGTTGCTTGTATGGCCTTAGTCATACGACGCCTTACTTTAATTATGGTTGGCTGCAAGAGGAAACTTCATTGGGCGCACGGCACTGGCAGCAGCGAATTGATGCTTCAGCTCGACCAAGATCTGCCTCGTCTTGAGAGCACACAGTGTTGCCGTATGGACGGAAACAGACAGTGTAAGGGGCGGACTCACGTGAAACCAGCATCGAAAAGTGACGTCACATCGACTGTTGGTACAGCTAAACCGCCCATGAGCATTTTATATAATATCGCCAGAAATTTGTCAACTGTAAACTTCATGCCCGTAAATATATAAAGAGATGAAAAAAGGATATTCTAATTGAACAATTAACATAAATGTTGACAGAAAGTTGCAGGGGGGGGAGGTTTCACTGCATTAGAGGCAAAAATCTCGGCAGGTATGGCGCCCTGTGGTAGTTTCTTCTTTGAAGTGAAGCCTTATTTACACTTCATATTCAATTCATATAGCTCTTCACAAGACATTGTTAGCATATCACCGTATTTATTGATTTGTTCTCAGGATTCTCGCGCGTTAAGTAAGACTTATATTTTTGGTTAGGAGAGCCCTACTAACGAAGGCCTGAGGTCTCACCCTCAATTACTCTGACTGGTCGATGTGACGTCATGCGCCAATAGGCGGTCATGGCTAAGTTTTATTTTAGTATAAGTGAGACCTCCTGTTACAGTCTCTGCTTCTTGGTCTTAGGGGTGTAAACAAGGCGTCATTGTGTGCACTGTCTAATGTTAACTTTGAGCTCTCACGCAAATGTTCGAGTACGTAGCCTACGCGGCATTTCTAAATATTGTACGATGTCTGGCCGGGAAAAATATATTAACTTACATGACGGGGTTGGGACCCTAATCCTCTTCAAAGTATGACCCTTGTGCTGGTACACACATAGAACGCCGATCCTTCCACTGCCGGAAATGCTTCTTTTGGAATGTTATGCACCGCCGCTGTTGCATTCTACATGACCTCTTATCTGCTCACAAGACGGGCTCACTTCAGTGGCGAGTGCAATTTCGGAAATAACCGCAGGTATAGAAGAGCTATGTCTGGCGAGTAGGGAGGCTGACAAACTACTGGAATTTTCTGTTGTGCAAAGAAATTCTAGATTAGACAGATGCGTCAAACTGCCTCACCAAGTCTCAGGAGAACTAGCAGGTAGACTACATCATGATGCTCCAGCTCCTTCATGACGCTTAATCCAAAGCATGGAATTACCGTCATTCGTTAACCTTCATAGTTTTCAGACACGCTCCTTGCGTGCCACTTCTGGTTGTTTCCGAAATTTATAGGCAGCGCAGTTGAAAGGATGCAGTTTTGAGAGCAGAAAAGAAACCTTGCACAACGCGGCCGTGAAGATGCGTACCATTGCAAGAAATCTCCAGGAGCGTTTCCTGCTAAGTGTATGCGAGCACAAGGGTCTTACTTTGAAAGAAATTCGGGTCCTAATGCTGTCACGCACGCAGTCCAGTTTCCCCCTGCCAAATATAATTTTCAGACAGGCCTCGAATAATATTAGCCAACTTGAGCACTCTGAGAGGGCATACCTCCGCCAAGTGAGCCAACGGTAGCAAAATTCAAATAGGCTCTGAAACCATAATTTTCTTTGCATCAACTCTAAAATCTAATCATTTGTGCCTTTTTATAAAAACAACAGCTTGTTCAATTTTTTTGAAGATCCGTTCATAACTTTTTGAATTATACTGTTAACAGACGTTATGACAAATATGAGTCAAACATACAAACGAACCAACCGATCTGCACCAAAATTTGATCATATATGTCTTTTACCATTACTAATAACTCCTATAAATTTCATAAAGATCCATTCATTATTTTTTAGTTATTGTGCTACCAAGCATAAAATTAAAAACAGTGACAAACGAACGAAAAAACGGACCATTACCAAAATTTGGTAATCTACTCTTTGTTATATACCTAACAACTCGTGTTAATTTCATAATAATCCATTCATAACTTTTTGAGTTGTGACATCGAGAAAAATGAGGCAGACAAACAAACAAACGAATGGACATATCTTCACCAAAAGTTAATCATCTGTTCCTCCTAACATACCTAACAATCCCTGTAAATTTCATCCAAATCGGTTCATAACTTATTGAGTTATCCTGGTGACACACAGACAAATAGACAAACACGACGAAAACATAACCTCCTTGGCGGAGGTAATTAAGCCAAGTGCAGTTGGCAGAGGTTCGATATCTCGTTGATCAGGGTGTTGTGCGTGCGGTGATAGACAGAGTGATGCCCGGAGTACTTACAATTACTGTACCGTCTAGTAAGGAACATTTGTATATCACCTAATATTTTCTAGAATACAGGCGTGGTACTGTTTATATCGGGCTACTAATAAACACGTTGCTGATCTTCTAATTTCATTTCCTACGTGCGCAGGGAGATAGTCTTCTACATATTAGGATGCTTGACAGACTTGAAAATATTTTTGAGGGCAGCTGCAATTTCAGTGAACGGATGACCAGCACAAAATTGCTCAAAAGCAGCAGAAAGATATGGACGTACAAGCTCACCACAGTCGACGCGTCCTTATCCTTACTATAACGGGCTTCGAAACTGAAAGCTAATGCATTCATGAGGCAAATTCAGAGGGAAGGCGTTATGTGTTAACAGTTGTCTTCTCTTGATGTTGGAATGGAGGCTGACAACCTTGATTACAGATAATTTTAACGGAGGGAGTTTGTTGGAGACAGAGAGTGAACAACTGAACTCAATCCTTACACGGAGATCTAGCGGATGTGTCTTGTATAAAGGACATATTAAGACCCAAGTTTTATATAAAATGTACTTACTAGTATACTTATTAATAAAATATCTGTCTCCCTCATATCCTCTCAAATGAAAATTTAAGAAAACTATCCATTATACAGCAAAGATTTCATGTACAATAGCAAAATACAGAAGAAAGTGGCACTCTTATATGATGGCAAGAGTGACACAACGGCCTTACAATGTCTACAGTAGTATTAATAATAGTATTGAATTACAGCCCATCGCTGCAGCGACTGAGCTCAAGTGTCCTGCGAACAAAAGAGCTCTACTGATCACTTCAAGGGGGCAAAATACGTCTTTAAGCAAGGCCTAAATATTTTCTGCACGTTGGACAGTTCAGCTTATCAGTGACTTACGGCGCCATCGATTGGCGGGTACAATTAAAATTTCGAAGTTTGAGTTAACCCTAACTTCAGACGGCGGTGTTGGCTTCGTCAATTCATCACGCTGAAAGCGTTAGCAGCAACAAGATTACGTTGAGCAGGCAGAAAACTTTTTTTTGCGCGAGATTGAATACTTATTTAGAAGTCACAGAGGTAGGCTATTGAGGGTTAACACACGAAATTCGATATTACGGGTCGAAGCCACTGCACCAGTCTGATGTCCAAACAAGCCAAGCTTCTAAGTGTTAACTTCACCAACTAACCAAACGCGCATTTCATGCGCTGCACTAGTAGCGCCTAGTAACACGGACCATGTTATCACTATCGAGCAGCAAAACTCGACTGAAAACCTTCAATAAGAGAAGCATGGAGCGGAGGCCATTATTCGTTTATTCATTCCGATGCAGCACTAAGTCAGTTATATTCCAAATAAAAAGGGTGTAAGTTGTGCAGAGAACGCTACAGAGATAAGGAGCATTGCACTTCCTTCTCTCAAAGTTAGTTCTCGAAGTTCTACTGAGGCGCAAGCAAATTGTGCCATCAAGCAGTTGTACATAAAGCACAAACACTAGACGTAAGTGAAGGGATGACTGCAGCAGGCAGTTGTACACAAAGTAGACGTAACGTGTAAAAAGTTGAGTGCTGTACATAACAAACAAATAAAAATAAGATGATCCGAAACAGGTCGTGCAATGACATCGTTCGTTCTACTCCTTCTTCAAAGTGGCCAGTAGCTGCCGCTCTTCTTTCTCTCGAAGTTTTTTAATGCAGTCCTCCAACATCTGGAAGTACGAAGAAAATAATTTAATAGATGAGCACATCTAAAACTTACTTCCGCTACGTCCTTTACTCAGTCCCAACTCTAATAATTATTATTATTAAATTACACTAGACTGGCGACGTGCAAGAGAAAGAAACTCCTAAGGTCAACAAACCACCACGCAACTAGCCCAGCGAGCGAAGAAAGAAACAAAAAGAAGATCAGAGATCACAGAATAGCTCTGTGTACAGATCGTTTAAAGCTACCAATACCCGCATTAGCAATGACAGACCCATCAAGACCATTCAAAACATTCACTCATGATGGGAAAAGCGAAACAGTGGTCCGTACGACATTGTACCGGTTCGAAGGCAAGCTCATGAAGAGCACCGTACTGTCGAGTATACCTCACCGAAACAAATGGCTCCGCAAAAAAATCAGACAGTGAATGACTACGGCAATTATAATTTTATACAGAAAGCAGACCAACCAACTTTGCGATGATGTGCCATATCACAAAGCACAACACCATCCAACATGAACGCACATCAACGAACCACTCTGTCAAGCAAACTCAGAAGACAATCGGCTACAGAACCCAAGACTACGGAGCAGTATTCCAGAAGAGGGAGGACATAGCAATTGAAGCAGCGATGTGTCAACTCTACCGAGCCAAAGACCTTCCAAGCACGTCTCATAAGACCAACTTTCTGCCATGCTCGTGAGGCAACCGAACGAATGTGGGCTCAAACGTCAACTTTGCATCAAAATTGACTCCTAAGATACCAAGTTTTCAACCACAGAAGTGACAGTATGAGTACATGAAAAGCAGTCTCACTGTACGTGACCTAGATACGAGCACGGTCGTAGTCTTGCCCGCAAACAGCTTTATTTCCCACCTAGAACACCAGGAATCAATCACGTCCAAATCATGCTGAATGGATTCTGAAACCTCCAACCTACACTTAGAACGGATATAATAGCTTTAGCACAAAACTGACCATATCTGATTTTTGCGCGGTCGAATTTTCATAAAACTTACTGGAAAATCGTGACACCTTATGACAACACTGTTAGGTTTATTTAAATTTTACTGTGTCTCTTGATTGACAACTTTTTGCATTTTTTCTCTTTTTGAGGAAAACGACAATACTAGCTTCTTGTATATTCTTCTAAAACTGCTAAAGGCACCTCTCCTGAAGTTAATGCCCGAAAAATAGGATACCATATTGACACAGTGACAAGATTCTCGAAGGACCCTTCACCACGGAAAAAACGATCAGATGCTGGGCATTCAAGGACAGTTACTGATAGAGACATGAGAAATGTGGTTCGTCAGCAACGTAAAAGACTCGGGCAATCAAGTAAATCAATTTTTACGGCTGCTGGGCTTCTTGAAGTGCCTAACACCAAAAGAAATGACATCCTTCTGTCAAATCCCCTCCTCTGACTCAAAGACATAAAATTTTGAGGATGGAATGGGCAGAGAAATACATGAAGCTAAACATGAATCATGTTTCTTTCACCGACGAAACCCGGGCAACCCTTAATGGACCTGAGTATGGGCTGGTTGCTACCTGGAGGTGAGTGTCACCAATGCGTAAAACGTCAACAATAGGGAGGTGGTATTATGATATAGGCTGGTATCACAAGGGATCGACTTGTAGGTTCGCTTAGAGTACTTGATGGCTTGATAATTACATCTGCATCATATTGTGACATGTTAAGGGACGCCTTGGTCCCATGACTGGATGACATAACCCTTTTGTTGCTTCGAAACTTGATTTTCGTGCATGATAATGCGCATTCTCACTCTGCCCGTACTACCACAGAATTTCTGGACTCTTCGGGTTTCCATGGAGAGAAAGTGATGGTTTGGTCACCGTGCTCACCTGATCTAAACCCAATTGAAAACTTCTGGGCCCTTCTGAAAAGGGAAATTTAGGTAGATGGAAGGCAGTGAAACTCAAAATCGGTCTTGTGGGATGCTGTTGCTGCTGCAGCAGCAGCAAGGGCAGTTCCACCTTCTGCAATAAAGAAACTAATTGGCTGCATGGATTCAAGGATTCTTGAAGTTATTAAACGTCATGGGGGTTATGTTGGCAAATAAGACTTTTTCAGTCATTGTAAGCTTTTGATTGATGATTTCTCGTTTAATACATATTTTTCTCATTTGTGTTGTTCATTTTTGCACCTATGGTGATATAAAACAGTGAATATTTTGTCTTATGAATCGGAAAGCTATTACCGCCGCTCTGTGTAATTAGTAACATCAAAAACAATTTTTCTAGAACCAGCACGATTAGTCGTTTGAATATTTACAGACACTATAAACATTGTGAAATTTTCACGGATATTTATAACCAAATAGTCGAAATGTGGTCAATTCTGCGATACAGCTATTATTTCCGTTTTAAGCGCATTACTGTACTAGGATTATCGCAAACAGCCCGCAAAGTAACATCATCAGCGTAACCAACAAGTAAATTATGGAATCAGATTAGATACGAAGTCCTGTCGTACTTTCAAAGTTCTTTAACCCTTTCGATCCCAGAAATTGTGGCTCTAGCTATGAGATTCTAAAAGAAGCTCATTACAGACACTCTCAATGTAGTCACTTGAGTTCCAACCGTTTTATTCAGTCGTAAATAAAATGCAAGCACTGACTTCACGCGAGTTGTAAAACATGTTGTTCAAATTTCTAGAGCGAAACAACGCGCTGGTTTCAATAATCAAAACTTTGATGCAAGTAGTGGAGTTCTCGTCGGGAACGAAAGGGTTGATACAATTAATTTATACCGATAAGGACCAGCGTCCTCCCTAGAAACCGTTAGAAATAACACTATTTCTACAAGACGCGGGCATTTCAGTTGGTTGGTCCTTATAGGGTTAACTGAAATTTTATATCCCATTTACGGGAAGTCAGGCACACATGTTACATCAGCTGGGTCGAGCTTTCGAGACATCTTGCATTTGTGCCCACTGCGCTTTCATTTTCTGGTTCCTTCTACAAATTTCATTTTTTGTTCCTCTTTCCTGATCTGCTGTTCCCATGTGCGACGATTCAGCACAGGAACACTCTTTCCGTTGACGTTATGCTTAATGTCGTACACTCTTCGAATGGCTGCAAGTCCAAGGAGACTTGATCTGTCTACTAATTTACGAGGTAGCTACAATTCTCATCGCATTTCTGGCACACTAACTTTGAAGGCAACTTTTCAAGAGGTAAGGTAGCTATATAAGCTCTTTATTTTAGTCTCAAGCTTTCTGTCATTATTATAATGATTTGAAAGGTTTAAATATTTCCATAGATCGGATTTTGTAAAGTTTAATACACTTTTATTGTCATACTAGTGGACCCGTGCTTGAAGAATTCACGTAATAACCTATACGTTAGCTTAATGCCTCTAGGCCGGTGCGGAATCTCCTCTTCTCTTATTTGCTTCTTAATTTTCTTCGTTTCTTCAATGATCCTTTATCGTGCTGGCATCCTTAGGTCTTCTATATAGACAGGTAGAAGTAACATCTTGAGTAAAATACTCCAACAAACTTAAACAAAATAGCAGCTTATATACAATGTGATCTCTCCGTAGCAAAGATACCGTTGATATCGTCTTCCCACCTCAAATATCTGTTTCATTTGAGGTGCTCAAATTTTGACCTATGAAGAGAAAACTGCTTCGTCAGAGGAAAACAGTAAGCTAGAAGAAATAATTGTCTACTG